>CABFVX010010617.1:0-13414 GCA_902151425.1 Timema shepardi | reverse complement strand
TCAGATTGTCATCCACCGAGTGAATACTCTCTACATCGCCATGACCAAAGGTTAGCCTAAGGCCATAGCAGCATCCGGTGGAGATAAAAGGTGGCTATATATACGGAGATTTTATACCCCCGGCACTAGTCTACATTACTCCGCCCTTACGAAGAGGTAGGGCCTGGTCTTTCACCTGATCATGTCACCGCGGTAGAGGGAGAATAGCTACCAGTAACTTCAGACACTTGATAATCCAAAGGCTGAGTTCACCACGACTATTTGATTAATAATGTTACCTATGTATATTTACATGTGCGTAATAATCGTGTCTAATAAATATGCCGGCTTCCTCTCTCCACACTGTCTCCGGCATTCCACTTAACACCTTTCACGCGCTCTAATAGAAGAGTATAAAATTGGGGGACTAGAGGAAGGCAGGATCAGTCGTTGGCGGGGAGACATGCCAACTATATTAAACACAGATAAAATCCCGACTGATATTCTATTACAGATAATATTCAACATTACTATTATGATTGTGGTTTTTAATTGAAGTTTCATATCCTGGTCATGCTCTCATCTACTCTCTGCCTACATATTATATTTCCAACCATGATTTATATTCTTGTATGTATGTTAGTGATACGAGCTTTAGTAAATTGTTATGAACAATCCTCTCCCAACTGTAACAAGCAAACATTTTTTTGCTTGTCATCCCCAAACATACTCGCCTTTCTTTAATAAACCTCCTGCACATTTTCTAATGTTATCCGCAACCAACACCTCCCTTCTGTCAAAAGCAATCTAATTCCCTTCTGTCATCTGCTGCCAGCACCTACTTCCCTCTGTCATCAGCAACTGGCCCCTCGATTATGTATCAAGCAACAAGTAACAAGGACTTTTTAAACAACAAAACTCTTCTAAACATCTGGGTTCTGGCAGGAGAAAGGGCCTTCCAGATGGACCATTCTTATATGAATACTAATTGTATCTTCCTGCTGAAAAATAAGCAGCAAATGACACATATATAATGGGAAATATGTTACATTTGAAAATAAAACACTAAGCAATCTATAGGGCTAAAGAAGGCTTTTAAATGTGACAATTTTTCACTTTAAGTTGGGCCTACACCTAAAATTACTACTCATTCAAGCTATTAACACGCTTACAATAATGCGGTAAGAATAAGGGAGGTAAAATTAGAGTAAATATTACCATATTTTAGGTGTATGAAGAGCAAGGGGAAAACAAAAATATCCCACCCCGGTGGTACTAGAGCTCTGACCTCTCCATCATTGGCAGTCAATTCTTGCGAAGATGCCACTTTAGACAATGCAATCACCAAAGTTGGTAGGACTGAAATGAAAGCTAGTAACGTGGATGACCTTCTACAAGTAACACGTCACATCTCCCTAGAGAACATCGCAGGTGCACAAGAGGGAAAAAAATATCATAGTAAATTCGCACAAAGAATAAACAACTGCATAACGTGGCAACATGACAAACATGTATAATAAACAACCCCATTACTATTTTCAATATTTACAATAACATAATAACACTACAGTCCTAGGTTGTGCACTTCCTCAGCCCTATCATACTAGCGTATAACACAGGACGCGATACTATGTCCTCAGACATCAACATTGATGTCTCCAGATCACACGGCTTGACATATGAGTACTTTACTGGCGTTCAGTATTTCTCTGACATAACGCATTAATGTATTTAATTTGTTTGGGAACATGGAACCGAACTTTAGTATGATTCTGGTAGGAAAATCTGTTCAAATTATAAACTTTATGGTCAGTATCTATCAGATTATGGAATTTCCGTATGGATATGAAGATCCCAGGGGGAAAACCTGATAAGTCACATTTATGAAAATTTACAGGAGACCATTTTGAAAGTTTCAAGACTCGTGCAGACTTATCCTTTCATGATTTTTTATACTTCTAGCTTTCATATTGTGTAATGTTAATATTATAACACTTTATTTAGTGGTTTGAATGCATTACTCCAAAAAACACTTCTTCATGCTTGATTTTTAACAACCAGCACAACCTATAAATGGGAAAAACCTGATAAGTCAAGGGTTTACCAAATTTTTAATATGTTTTTTCTATGACTACTTAAAGAATATAATAAATTATTTCTTTAAACATATTAGGGCGTATGTTTTATTCATATGAGGATTGGTGTTAAGCGAGTGTGGAGGGAATCATTGTTTAAATAACATTTAATTTAATTTATAAAGAATGTAAGTATTTCAAGCCCACAAAAACTATTCTTACAATGAATTTTCAAAACATTTTCTTAAGTAAGAAGTTTTTTCACCAGATTTCTAATGGGGCAGATGATCAAAGTAAGTTTGAGTTTCTCTGCAGAAAAATCGTTTAAGATGTTGTAGATACTTGTACTTCTCGGAGGAAATTTTAAGGAAACCTAAAAAAAATGAATCAATAAATAAAATAATGTATATATGCCTTAGCTAGGTTACCTACTCATGTAATCTTTATGAATATTTCATGTAACAAATTATTGTCAAAATAACACAAAACTCTTAATAAATAAAACTGGTCTATTAAAGTTTAAGTTATGAAATAATTCTAACATACCTTCGTAATGTACAGATGGCAGGATCATCTCGCCCTCTCTCAATTCATGTTCTGTCAGCAGAGTAGTTCGCTCTTTCCTTGGTGGAAACAAGGAAGCTTGCTCGTAGAAACCATTGTAGCTCGTTCTAAACCTGACCAAGGCTGCATGATCTCGTGTTATCTCCAGCTCCCGTACAGGCCTGGAGTGAAAAGGAAGTTTTTTCTTGTAGATGTGTTCCAGATGGGCTTACAATCCTTTGATGATTTCAGGTTGCTCTTCAACATTTATGATCTCAAAAGGTGAAGGAAGTCGCCGTGCACCTCGGAATATTTGATAACAGTCCTTGGGTAATTAAGCTTATTCTCCCTGGTCGATCAAACCTATGTACTTATTGCATTATAAGTATGAATGCCCCCTTTTGGGGAAGATTACCTTTACGTAATCCAGTCGTTTTGATAGTGTCCCAAATGATGGAATAATCTGAATGTAGATACATTTTTAATTTGGCCTCCACATGAGTCTCAAAAAATTTCAAGATGTTTGATTTGGGGATCCATAAGGTTGTATATAAAGTGATGCAGGAATAAACTCACACTCAAGACGACCCTAGGCTTGAAATTGTTGCTGTAGTACAAGGTTTCGGCCAAGACAAGCTGGTCAGCAACTTCGGAGCCATAAAACTGGACGACGGACCAATCCATTAAAATGACCTTCTCCCCTGGTTTCATGGCGTTACACCCTGGTATGTTCTCTACCAGAGGGATGAGCGTCCTCAAGTTGATTGGAAGCTTGTGCTCAGAGACGGCGCGGGTCACTGCCGCAACACAGGTGACACCCTCCTGTCACCTGGCATTCGGACCATCTCATGTGATTTCAACCTGCAATTATCATTAGCAGTATAAAGACTTTAGATGATGGCACTGCCGACAAGTATCACCCGATTTTCAACCTTGTTCACGCCAACGTGATAACTGAGGTCCAGAAAAGGGGTGGCTAACAGGAGCCTTGGGCCACTCCGAGGACACCACGTATCCCATGCTTTTGTGCCCAATCCTCCCCCTTCAACCCCACGCTGACCCATGACTTGCCAAGTACGTCCTCGATGCTTTGGGCCAACGTTGTCGGGGGCACCAGGTGGCCTGGAGAGATGAAACACGATATTATTTTGAACATTATTTGCAATCAATACACGTCAGCTGAGCAATGAACTCAAAATTAGCTTGTTTAAATCAGTGATATTATGAAGTCATGTAGGCTTGACAAATATTAAAGATATTTAAATTTAAAAAGTTATTCTTTTGGTGCTATGTTTATTTTTGTTCAATGGCGCGATGGAGTAATGGTGAGGTTACGTTCATTATTTATGAAATTTGGAGACCTATTTGAGTCCCTTTTATACGAGAATATAACAATGTCTTATAGTGGGAGTCCATCAGACTATTTCTTTTATTTAGTTAAATTCCATCTGACTATTTAATTCTCATCATAGTGATATTATCCAAGCATTATAAATAAAAAAAGGTGTATTATTGTAAGTCCTTTAGACGAGTAAAATATTGTTTTCTTAAGCCTTTTTTGAAATTATGGATAGTTTTAATTATGTTGGATGATATATATATATATATATATATATATATATACTTGTTATTGATTAAATAAAATTATTCTAATCCCGTTAGCTGGCAATGTGTTCACTTCTATTCAAGTTTTATTTTAGTATCATACCATCCTGGAGATAACCTTATTTTCTAGTGGTGAGTGGTTTTGGATATCATGATTGTATATATTATTTCATAATATATGCTTTTGTTCATCCTATTGGCTCACCCTTCATTTATCTGTTCTTTATCAATTTACCTTGTCACTTGAATGCCCGCTTTGGTCCTGGAAGGGGAAAAGGGGCTAACCAAGGGGAACACGGTTGAACTCGTATTGTCTCCAAAGGATGACAAATGCAGTATATTTCTTAGAAGACTCTACCAGACCCACTGCAAAAAACTGGCATTGAGATCTATCAGGCTAAAAACCTCAGCTTTACCAAGATGCTGGAAAGCGGACTCAACACTCTGCATTGGGTACGAGTCAAACAATTAATCTATATCTCCCGCCTTTATTCGGGATGATAAACGCAGGACTAGCGTAAGGGGAATTGAAGGGGTGGATGACTCCTTTAGATTCCAAATCATTAATTAACTCTCGGAAGATTTTCATCTTGGGAGGGGCACAAGTGTATGGGCCATATATGACGGGGATATTGTCGCCCACCACAATTTCATATGGAAGAACATCGCACCTTCCTAACCTGGTAGTGATGACGTCAGTAAACCTAGAAATAACTCCACTAATGGCTTCCTCGCTTTTTTCCAATAGGCACATGCTTGGAACAATAGGACTGCTGCGAAACGAGATTTTAGCCCTGGGGGAGAAATCAAACGACAACTCACTACACGTTAGACTAATGACGGCTCCAGTTTCCCATAAAAAAGCATTCCCTAAAATAACATCATAGGGTAATAAGGGTATACAGAACAAACTTATCCTCCAAGAAAATCCCATAATTTGAATGGACAAGATTACGCTCTCATTAACCCGTAACAAACTACCATTACCTACGATAAAGGTCTTAACATCTACCTTTTAAATATATACCCTACCCACATCACTTAAAACGGCCAAAAATTTAGCACTAATGAATGAACAACATGAACCAGTATCAAGCAGAGCAAAACCAAACTTTGACATAATAGAGAACTGAACAACAGGAGAAAGAGGAGTGGAACATTTTTTATTGCGAGCGTGCCGGGCCCCTTAACAACACCACGCGTCACGCGTTTCCCAACGGACAACTTGAAAGTATCCCAACTGGCGGCAGCGAAAACATCGAACTATGGAAAGTCCGGGAGTCTCTCTGACCTTATCATGCCTTAAGGCCTCGTAGCAGAATTAGAACACATACCAACATCGGGCCTAGCTACAGTAGAAAAAGGGTCCGCCGTTATTAGACACCTGCGCCGGGAATTCATCCAGATATTCTTTCTCCGCCAATAGTTAGCCCTCAATACTATACGCCAATGAATAAAGATCAGAAAATTTGGTAGGTTTATTTGAAAATACAAAATGTATGCTATTCAGAGGGGACACATTCTCAAAGATGAGCTTGACTATTTCTTCTTCAGCCACGTTGAGATCTAAGATTTCCATGGCTTCAAAATTAGTCAAAATGAACAACCGAAAGGGCTCTTTAGAGAGTTGAAAACGAAGGGCATTTTGTTTACACAACATCTCCTTCTCTCTCTTAGACACAAAGGACTCTATGATGCGACCTTTCACCCTGGCCCATGGAAAACCTAATTGGATACGCTCAGTAATCAAACACGCTAAGATCCCTGAAGTTTCCCCTATACATAGTGTAGGCAACTCTACATCTCCCACACGCATCAATTTCCAAATCCCACTAACTCCCAACGAAAATTTAAATAAATCCGATCAAGATAGTACATCTCAAACAGACAATAATTTTAAACGTTCGCTCGCAACCTTACTTTGATTTTTGGACAAGGTACTAGACGACTGCTGAAGACTAGTAGGAACAACGGGGGGAATTAATAGCCCACTAACTCCCTCTATCGTCACAGAATTAAACTTGCACTGATCCCTATTCTCATGAGAAGGTTGGCTAACGTTACAGCTAATATCCTTATTAATAGGGTCGCTGGACTTACAAATGTTCTCTGACAGCAGGGACCGCAACACTCCTACTGGAGCCTCAGGGGTAAATGAGATGTCGCTCGCCTTGAGCTCCTGGCGAAGATCCGTGCTATTGAGTCGGTAGATTTCAGTCCTCGTGCTGATCGTACTTCCAGAGGCAATGTCCATGGCAGATGATTTATTCATGGAACAAAAACCAGTGACAATAAATATGTTGAACTCACAATGTGCACTCACTCTATAGCAGAGTGGCGCAGAATTTGAACCCTCCTTAACTAAAATAAGGAATAAACACAAGGTCCAAACAACAATGAATAACAAGGGGGCAAAAAAGAGGGCAATAGGAGTGAGCGATTGGAGTTCTGTCCCTTGAGTGCCTGAGATCAAACATTCGAAGCTCAGATCTCGCGACCCACACCAGTTTCGGAATTAAATATATGGACGGTCAAACTCGTAGAGCTCATTGACGAAAAGGTATATACCCCAAAATTAAATTAAAGAGAAAAGACATGCAAAAATACACTACCTATGGGTATGGTGAACCATTAGACTAATAAATGCTTGAACTAGTTTTAAGTTGATATTAATTCATCAAGAAGTTAATATCATATGAAAATATATTATAATATATTATATAGAGATAATCTTTGAAATATACAAGAAGTTTTCACTAGCTATAATTCCTATTATCTGAAGACATGTGAAGTTTTAAAAGAAAAACATCAATTAATTATTTTGAGCACCAGCATTAATAACAACATAATAAAATGTGGCTTTAGCTCAAAACCAACCTTATCATAACGTCAAGACTTCCATTAGTAAATTTTCATTACGGAATAACAGTCATAATCATGTTATTCTCATTAGTTAACTAGCAAAATACATTTCTTATAAAATATAAGAATTAATCAGAAAATATATTAATAATCTCAGAACAATTACCCTCTATTCCATTATGCGCTTAACGCTAAACAATCGCATTATAATATGAAATATTCCATAGAACTTCTCGAAAGACAATTAACTAACCATACGTAGAAGCTTAATGATTTCATAATAAAAGAAGATCAGTCTACGCATTATGTAAATTTAAGCCCAGTTAATAAGTTCCAAATATTTACAAAAGGACAAAAAATCAAATATGTAACTAATAGAATTCAATATTGACATTATTTCACAAAGTTAAAGATATCGATAATATCCAAAAGCTTAAAGATTGGTCCTTCCCAGAGCAAGTAATCAAATCGACATTATCTCAACAATCGATATTATTGACACGACTAATTTACAAAATTAATCACGTAGAAATAAATACCTCATTTCTATTTAAACATTTAAGAAATGGCCGCAAGAGAATTTTAAAATAAGTAACAACAATTTTAAATAAAGGGAAAATATACTAAAATTGCCAAAGAGAATTTAAACCTTACATTTTAACAATCTGAAGCCGGAGATTCTCCTTCCCCAAATATAATCAAGTCCAAGAGTGACGACAAGATGTCCTGCCGCCACTATATATACAATACAACCCAGAGATATCGGATGACGGAAAAAAGGGTGGGGGGCAACATATGGAACACTCTGGAACAATACGCGCATGACACCATAGCTTCTAAACAGTTTATTAGAGCTTCGAGATTATCCTAGAAAATAGACGAGGAAAGTGTCTTTGCCGCTAGAGCTCTTTGCATCTCAAGTTCTTTGTCACTATTTCATAACATCCTGGTGGTCAGTCTAATTCAGGCCACAGGTGCGCGTAGTTGTGATTAATATTTTCTCGCGTTGGTGCTCTGCATCGGCACTGGTAGTGGTGCAATGGGGTGAGAAACAAGTTTCTCTTCAATTCTTGTACCCCAATGCTACAGGCTCAGCGCAGTGTGCCGTGCACGGGGACAAATTATGACTTATGTGGACTACACGGGTGACCTAGACGTTGTTGTGAACTATGTTAATAATTAACATTTTTGTGACTGCTTTAAATACTTGAATAGTTATTATGTGTTTTGTAGTTATTAATTTGTTTATTTTATTTTATTCAATTTTATATTTTATTATTAGATTCCTCTTACAGACTATGGCCCAATCTTTCAATGCCATGTTATTCTATTCGTTAGAGCTTAACAGGGGGTTAAGCGATAACGACCACTACTTTGAATTTTACAATTTTCTGTTAGAGTTAGCGTCCTCATTAGAATGCTTGTAAAGTTAACGCGAGGTCTACCTTCTGGTTAGCATTTTAACGTCCACATTAACTTCCAAACATTCCACCATTTTTTTTATGGCAATTATTATTATTCAAATGAGGTTATATTATTATCTTTAGAAAACTTTGGACTGTTATTTATGAATTCTCTCGGTTTTAATATTTTCCACTTGTAATTAAATAGATGTTTTACCAATAATTTCCTAATCACAGGGTTATGATGTTATAAGTCTAACTTTTCAAGAATATTTTGTGTATGCCTCTTTGGTGTACACGGTATGGCGTCAAACTAACATTTGATTGACTCGTATTCAATCACTATCCTTTCCATATATATGTATATATATTTTTAAAGGAGAAATTACTTCAAGTTCAACACTGAGATGATAATAAAATAATTATGTGGAATTCATTTCTTCTATTTAATATAGTTTCTTAATTGGAGATGCGAACGTTTCATTTGGGTAACTTTTTATAGGATGAGTTGTAAATCGTCGTACGATACGAGGCAGAGGTTTTTAATTTCTGATATTGATGTTTATCATAGCTATTTTGGCTTAGCCCTACAGACTTTTCTTTCTTATTCAAAATATGTAAATTCTTTTCAATTGTTTCACTTGGTGATTTGGAGTGGTCATTTCTTGTTGTAAATAGTTAATAGTAATTGACAATAGCTGTAGGCCTACCTATGTTTTTATCGTCTTGTAATTTATTATGTGTCGGCCTGAATGGCTAGTATGAGACTTGTTTTTTTTCTTCCCTTTCTCCCCTCCAGTACACGTCCATGGTTAATCAAGGGTGGTTTTTATTTGAATTTTAAATTGTGTTTAAAAAATTGACTATGACTCTACTGTTTAGATATTTAATTAATTTGAAGTTTAGTAAATATCGTTATAATACACGCCTGTTTAAAAAAAGAAAGCGGGTATACCCATATTTATTTGCATATAAATTTTTCTTATATATTATAAACTTATATGTATGAATATGATTATTTAATAACATGACGTGTTATAAACAACAACATAAACATGTATTATACTTTAATCTGTTTTCCTAACAACTCCATAACTTCACATACATTTGAATAGTTACTTACAATCTATTGGTTCAAATTAAGCCAATCAAAGGCTTTGTAACAAATCTAGTTCTCCGAGAAGCATAATGATAAGAACTAATGGAAGGCACTCGTCCGTAACTTGACAAGCACATCAAAATAGTATTGTAAAACACAACGCCAAGTTTAAACAACGGTTAGACTTCACGAATGGTTAAGTTACGAGGACTTTTGTGCGACATTGTAGGATTGGGCCTAAATATTACTCTTATCATTTAATCAACTGGCTTATTTAAATGTGGCTAGTTCAATTATATCTTATCAATGCGTGTGTTGTTCAAATTTTAATCATCAAAACCTTGAATATTTCGTGTGGTTTTTCAATCTTGTTTGTTAAACCACTTTTTTAATTTTGACTACCTCGCGTCACATCCAAACATCATAATGGTAATTTTTCTCCAAATGATACTGCAATTTTTTCTTTTCACTTTTTCACTGTCTGCTCACCTCAACTACTTGCAATCATAACGGTGAACTCTTTTATCCAGCTCCTTTACTCTATCTTTCCTTCTGGCCAACCTTTTCCCCATAGATCAAAACGTAAGGGGGTTTTTCCTTCATTTTTCATGCAAATACCGGTGCACTTCCCCTAACGAATACACATTTGTCTACAAGCATCGCAACAAAACATCCAAACCCCTAACGGAAAATTTCCTCTAGCATCCAGATGCTAGATACCAGCCAACTTCCCATCATCCTGCACACTCATACTCTCAAAAGCTCGCCCTATAAACTTCTACCTCCAACCTCTCCTTCAAGACCTGCACATTACCACGGATCAACAAATATGTTCGCACTATAGTCGCTGATGGCGATGACCACTAGTTCGGTATAGCTTAGGGTTTACTGAGTGTTTTTATTACGCTAAACCAATAAAGCAAACAAATTATTTTTTTTACAATAGATTAAATTATTTAAGATTAACAATGAATTTAATAATCTAAACAATACGACATTGGGTTTAATTAGTTCGTTACCATGACTATGACAATTATACTGATAGATACAATAGTTGATGGTTTTGAAAGTGAAATATTCTAAGTAGTAAAGAGAGCAGATAACCTGATCAAAATTTCGATATATTAATATATTTCGACTATATTTACTATAACCAAGATAACAGCTAACCAAACAGGTAATCGCCATTTCAATACAAATTATGCCCTTGATCAGCGTAGCGTTGAATGGAGTGGTAGCATGGAATGAAGGGGTAGCATTGAATGGAGGAGTAACTATGAATGAAGGGATAGCATTGAACACATTTTTTAAATTATAGCATTGAGACTTGGAATTATTTTGCCAATGTAAAAAATATTAATTTTTTTCGTTTAGCAATAGCTTGATAAAAATATCAGTCCTATCAAGAAATGTAAGTTATTTTGATTCCCTTAATGTCTGAGTGATCACCTCTGTGGTAAAAAGGTCAGCGCTAAAGATCCATAGGTCATGGGTACGTTCCACAGCTATTCTAGAATCTTCTGTAAAGCAGTGGGTCTGAAACGGATCTAACTCTGCCTCGTGAGAACAATTGAAGAGCTATATAAATAGCGGCACCAATCTATAATAAGTGGCTATTGGGTTTGTTGTGTTGATCACATGACAACATTTATGTGAAAATGTTTGAACTATTCTCGCCAACATACGGCAACCACTCTTTTGGTGTAGCTCGTTTAACGTATATCGATTGTTTGTTTAAAATCGATTCAGGTAATGTGATCACTTAGTAAGCGCTCTCAAGTTTTAAGAATAAAATAATGTCTTGCTAATCCATGATTTATTTTTAAATTGATTTTAACTCAGTTTTTATTATTTTTTAAAAATATGTTATTGAAGTAATCGTGGAAATATTCAAACGTAGTCCTGCCTTACAAAATGGGAATGAACATATTGTAGTCGAAAATATGTTCGGGTTTTAAATAGAATGTATTCTCAGAAATCGATATATCGCAAGAATCAAATATATTTGTTTTCTACGCGAAAATTGATAATGGATATAAAAGAAAATAATAATAAAACATACTTAAGCATTATTGAGTTCACTATTTCCAATGTATGTTTAATTGTTAAGCATGTTGTTTTAGTCTTTATTAAAAATATCCCTTTGTATTTTTATTTTTACTATCTTAATACAATAAAATATTCTTTAATGATGATTAAAGTTGATCAAAGGATAACTAGGCCTAATTTGTTTATTTCACATGTTTTTTAGAAACTTAATCCATTCTAACAACACTTTTAAAAATAACTAAAATACACTCAAATGTTGATTGATTAGATTTTTAAACAATAATATGAGTCTAGAATGTTTAATTTGGCTGGATTTTAACCTGTATTTTGCAAGGGGGGGGGGGGGTGTTGTTGTGTTGGGGTTGATTAAAATTGAAAGCATGATTGAAATAAACCTTAATTAACAGTTTAGGCCTATATTGTATTGTGTAATGTAGGTCTATTTGTAAATCATTAAAATTTCTAACGATTTGATAGGATCCGGATTCGAGATTCGAAAATAAAATGTAGATTCGGATTAGAGATTCAGATTCGAGAAATAGTGGATTCGACCCATCTCTAATTATAAGTATTGAAAATAACGATTTATTAGTTGACCTAACCTTTACTAAGTTATTGTAATTAATAAATCTATCTTTGGCCCACTGAGCAAACTTATAATCAGATAAAAACTTTTATTTATAATAGGTTTAAAACATTAAGCTATTACTTTCGACGCTGAATTCAGAAGACTTACCCAAATTAATACTTATATATATATATATATATATATTTAAAAAAAGTATGTACCCTACCTAGAATGAGACAAAAATTTTCAAATATACCAATTAATTCAAAGAGCAAGCCGCGATTTTATAAAACGATAGTTTATTTCGATAGTCATTTCTTGAAAATGAATATACTGGGGAGTGGAGGAGATTACATAATAATGAGCTACATATCACGTAGTCACTACAAGTCTTTGTTAAGGTGGTCAGATAATGAAGATTACGTTGGTTAGGATATGCAGTGCAAATGGTAACATATTGAACTCTTTTCAGAGTATTACTGGTAAAAGGCTGTGGCCAGAAAATAATTTCAGGGCACCCAGTGGCACGCAAACACGATTTGGGTGGTACGCCTACATGAAAAATAAATTAATCATTGGTTAAAACTTTTCCCAACGTGGTATAATTTTTTGAAGTCAATACAATTTCGACAGTCATGTCATGTGACACAGTACTTTTATAAGTCAACGGTTATAAATCACTTGGCTCTTACTTAAGTGCATCTTTTGTGCTGTTGAACACAACACGGTTTTAACCGAGGACGAGGAGATCGGGGTTTGAATCCCGGATGGATCTACTAAAGGTGTTTTTTCCTAAAGGGCTTCCCCACTCTCCTTCCAAGCAAATGTGGGTGTAATATCTCTAAAATGTTCCCTTCCTCATCCCTACCCCATTAAAGCAATTATAAAATATACGTATAGCCTAGACCAGAAGTCCCCAACATGTTTGTACTTTAGAACACATTCAAAACTAACGGTAGTGCGGCGGGAACCAAATACTTTCCCGAGGTAAATTTACTAACTCCCGCCAGGCTCAAAGGTCAGCCTCAACGCTATACACACGGCCGGTCAACTGCCCTGTTAAGTTTCCAACAGCAATTGTGACGTTACAAGTGGTTGTGGGTAATACTCAAGGCCGTATCCATGGGCGGAATGGGGGTTTCAATTAGAGATGGGAAAAACAGTGATTTTAAGATATCAGTGAATACAGTGACTGTGATTTTAGAATATCGGTGATTTATACCAGTGATTT
>CABFVX010010615.1:0-13424 GCA_902151425.1 Timema shepardi | reverse complement strand
CGCTGAGGCGTATGGGCGACTATAAGTATGGTTATGATTATTGTGTATGTGAGCGCCTACCCGCCTACCTTGAGTGTGGCCGACATTACTATAGGCCTAATTAGGCGGGCCGTTCGGCCCTGTTTAGTTAACTGTTGTTCCTAAGTATAGATATGGTCTCTCCGTCTGAGTGCACCAAGTTAGTACTCCGCCAATTCTGTTCTCCATTTGGTACCTTTAGACGGGATACTTTCCTCCTCGTCATGGATTTATTGACGTTCTGTAATGTACACCTCCCTTATTCAGTTTTGATTATATATTTTGCTTTGCACTTCATGCGAATGGGTTACATGTGCTAATGTTTTGTTCTTGTAATACAAATATGTGGACGGCTGCCAGAGGCAGTATTGGGCAGAGTGTTCACTACATTATCCGAGCTCTCTAAATGCTGAACGAGTGTTTATAGTTATTGAAAGAAATAATAAGGTGTATTTCACTTTAGCTTGGCTACTTTACGCCTTAGTAAATGGGCAGCCAATTTCCAGTAGTAAACAGTGATCTCTACTACTCTTATGTACTGTACCCTTTGAAAATAAAATGTATACTTTTCGTGTTAATAAGTAATGTCTAATTGCACCCCACCCCTTCATTCCTGTCATGTAGGGTGCACAGGTTAGATTCTAACGCTGACCTCTCCAGAACCGGAAAACTAGACCAATCGAGGAGGTCGTTTTAATCCTCGTACCTATTGTGTGTGTTCATTGGTATTCTTGGTGATAGTTCGGACAGCTCCAGTTTCGACCAGAGGCGCTTGTTTTGTGTACGCGAGTCGAGGACGCTTGCGTGAAGATTTAAAACCCAGTCGTAATGTAGATTGTAGTAATGCTATTAGCGACAAGTGGTTGACGAGCTGTAATTGGGGGAGGCTGAGCTCCGACTCACTGACTCTTTTGAGAGATTCACAACCTCATTCAACCCTTTCCTGTTACCCTCTGGGATATTCCGCCCAGGCCCAAGGGACGTGGGGCTAACCCATTTGTACGTGATAATCTAAGTGATCAAAATATGTCATTTTTGAGGTATGGAGAGAATAGCTTGGATATAATGAGTGCACGAAGTATGATATTGTAGAGGTGTGGCAAGAATAGCCTAGATACGATGAGTACACGAAGTATGACATTGTGGAGGTGTGGCAAGAATAGCCTATATACGATGAGTACACGAAGTATGACATTGTAGAGGTGTGGCAAGAATGACATCTACCTGTGTTGAAGCTGTATTTCATTAGCTATATCCTGAACTGAAAGCAATACTAATCAATAGGCTGTGGATTTTGCATAATATGTGCATATTTTTCCCGTGGTTGATACTGAAATACCAGATTTACAAACATTTATTTTATGCAACATATAACAAACCTATCCTGTTTTATGGTGCATATTAATGTATATTTTCACTGCATATAAATGCGTATATTCAGTAGTTTAAAAGAACATTTCCTAAACTGTAAAGACAAGTTTAGAACCCCTAGCAGATGCTTAGCTTAATTTATTTAGGTTATTTACAACTGACGAAGTAGAGTGATTTGGGTAGGTAGTGCAATGGCTAACGGTGCTCGTCGGGCAAGCTGTCCAACTTTCACCACTATTCTAAAAGTGATGGAATTTTAGAGCGGCACTGGAGACAGGAGGGAAATGGATAATGGTTGTGACTGGTTAGCTGTATATTTGGAGTTTGCCGAATCCAATAGAGCCAACTAGCATCAAATTTGCATTCAGCGCTTATGAGAAGAATGAGCTTCAAGGTGACATTGTATTCCTACATTTACACTCCGGAACTTTTCCTGACACCATCACCAAGCTTGAAACACTAGGTGTACAACTATTGGAATATTTGGAGCTTTACAAATAATTAATTAGATAGTACTGTACCGGGTAGATCTAGGAGAGCCAGAGCAGATAGATACATTTCAAATCATATTTTAATTTAAAGGAATGCAAGCCTCAATATTTTGAAAATAGTTGGCTAACTTCTTCAGGGAGAACACAGAGGAAGTGACGGAGTATAGCCCAACAGAGATGGTCAGCTGCAAGTACTGACTGACCCATCACTACGTGGGACAAATAAAGGGGCTTTTCAACGTATAAAAAATGAGAAGCGATAACCGGAAGCGATTCACTCCTGTTTATTGTAATCAGAATCACAATCAGTAAGCTGTTGTTACTTATAGTTTTACAATATCATTTAAAATGTGATCCTTGTCGTTTTGTTTGAATATATTTGTATGTGTTTATTTGCACATTTCTTCAGTTTTAAGCACATAATGGCATTAACATTTTGCCAGTTTTTCGTGCATATAAATCCTCAATGTGCGATGCGGAAATGTAATTCGGTTATTTACATCACTTTAAAACATACTTATTGGGCAGAATGTTTAAGAGACGTATTAATAATGTGACTGTGTACTACTTGTTGCGTAAGGATATTTTGGGCGTAATCAATATCAACGAGCTTATGAACAAGTTTTTTATTTTATTTTATTTAGTTAATGAACAAAGGTGTTTTGTGAAGCAAATGCGTATTTAAAATAAGTGCTATATTCTGTTTTATTCGTAGTGTAGATGTATTTTAGATCGCATGTAAGTATTTAATCCAAAAGGGGGGTTGTTAATGTGATACACTATGGCATTAATGCCATAATTCTTATTCATTATTTAATAGAGAATTAGTAACTCCTGCAGGTAGGTCTTTACTTATTTAAATGTTGAACAACATATAGAAAAAGTATGGCATCTGAATCTGAGGTGCAATATAATTATTGAATTTATGTTTATCTGAGACAGACAAAGGCGTAGAAAGGGGTGGGGGGTCTAGGGAGTCCGGACATATACATATAAAAACATGTAATATATTTTTTATTTTTACTAGAGTTATAATTTTATATGTCATCAACCAAATACTAGTTAATGTTTTAATATTCACCTTCAATACTAACTTTGTAAAGCTTCCGATTGTAAAATTAGCTCTGTCAACATTTCAAATGCCTTTATTTCTCTACAATCAATATGTTATTGGAAAACAATGGGTGTTTTTGGAACGAGCTGAGCAAGTGGGTTCCAAGAAAAGGAGACAAACATTTGTGCTATCCCCTGTAAAATCCTAATTGAGGAATCAACAAAAGGAACGCTCAGCTTAAATTTATTTATTTTTTATCAGCTGTGGAGTTTGTAGCTAATATAATTAGAATATCCTTTCCCACCTATTATTTCAACACACCTACTTACGAATCAAATAGCCAAAGCTTATTTATTCATTAGTGAGGATTACTCAATCTAGATTTCATATTCTAAGAATTTAAAAATGACACCTGGAAATTAAGATCACGAGCTATCAGATAACGCAGCCACCTTCGACTCAGTAGTTGGATTACTGCTCCCACTTGTACAATTATTATAATTGTAAGGGATTGCATATTTAAGTATCAAATAGCCAAAGCTACTATTTATCTTAATAAAATTACACATTTGTAGCCGACAATTTCCGTACGTCCATCACAGACTCTGCCTTAAAATATAAGTGACCCTGGACACAGGACGATTACTGGATAGCTCAGTAATTAGAGCATTGGCGTACTAAGCCAAAATTCCCGTGTTCAATTCCCGTGTCTAGATGTCATTTTTCAATTTTCTGAACATCGACTTACGCAAAACATTTCTTTGTAACTATGGAAAGTTTAAAGTCTTACACAAAATTTTAACAGCATTGCTAATTTATATAAGGTTGTGTAAGGTTGTTTTAAGGAAAGGGGAATCAATAGTAAAATAGTAGTGCTCTGTTGCTAAGATAATATTAGTGCTAGTCACATAAAAATATGTCCAATCTTAAACAAATTAAACAGACGCTTGACACCTGGTTAGTAAAAGAACTACCAGTAGAAATTATTCCCCACGTGACACCAAAAGAGTTGAAGTTTTTTCTTGTTATTTCCTCGCGTTTCACTTCTTATTCTGCTATACGTATAAGTAGGTTGCTAATTACGGTGCTGTTGTAATAATGATAAAGGTAGATTTAAAGGAAGTGTACTCGCATTTACGTGGGCAAGAGTGTGAAACCATTTAGGAAAAGCAACCTTCAGTACACACGGCCGTGATCCAAACGCATCACGACAATGCTGCTAGTATTAACAATATTATAGGGCCTATTCACTTATGTGTAAGTTTTAAAATAACAATATTATTATAATATAAATTTTGTTTACAAAACGCTTTATTCTTTTTGGAGATATCAGGTTTTACTTTCTGGTATTATGTGATAAAATAATATAATCGCGAAAAAATTCTACCTCGAGATTATGATAAATATTGACATTTAATGTACCACCAAACCCAAAATAGTGTAACTAGAAATGCTGTATGTCCCTCGGTTTGTCTGTCTGTGCCTGGCATCATAGCAGAAGTGATTTGATGGATTTTGTTCAAATTTGATACTTTAGCATTATTTGGTTCACCCGTTTTTATTAATTTTCAATTTTAGCTCTTGAAGTAAGGGTTATTTTTGATAACTATTTTGGAAAAATTTGAAATTTCTCGAAAATGGTTCTAACAATTTGTTTAAAATGGGTATTTGGGGTGTATTTGACATTACAATTAATAATGTATACATATTTTTGAGAGAAAATTCGTTTAAGGATATTTTACAAACGAGTAATATTTGTAAATTTGATGTTGCTCGAAATTGCTTTATGATTTTGTTTAAAATACTTATCACAGGAGTGATTTACATTATGAATAGCACTGTATACTTATTTTACAAGAAAAATTGATTTATAGGTAGTTTACAAATGACTATTATGTTTTTAATTAAAAATACTTCGAAAATGGTTTAACGTTTTTGTTAAAATTTGATATCAAGGCAGTGTTTACATTATTAATAGCAAGGGCGTAGAAAGGCCCGGATCGGTGAGATAGGGGTTCCAGACCCCCTTGTAATTTGATATACCCCATAGGAGGGCCCATATATACGTATACAAAATTTATAGGCTAAAGGTATAGTACGATTTTCTAGTGGACTCCCTTAGAAAAAATATGCATGCATAGCGGCTAAAATTATTCATATAGAAAAATATTTTATTGTTATATTTTGTTACACATTATGTTAATTATATTTTTTAAATATGTTTTTTCCTTAACTAATGAAATATGTAAGCGTCTTATAAAATGCTTTATTAACGCGTATTTGTCATTATTTTTATAAAAACTTACACTTAAACCGCAATGGCAGCTAGTGGCAGCTGGTTTTTATATGTGTTTTAAACAATAGTATAAACTACCATATAGAACAAGATTCATGGTAGAACTCTGCATAACTTATAACTTTTTCTATAATTTTATAAAACATTCGCATGCAATTTTTCATTATTTTTCATTAAAAATATTGGTTAACTATTAATATATGATATATGATAATGTTCTATCTAATTTCAACAAAAAATCATTTCACAGAATTAAAATTAATGAAGTGTACGAATTTCTGAACATAACGTTATTTATCTCTCTCGTGCGGTTCATATGCTACTCGTGCAAAGGTCACCCTGACACTGAATTTTAACCACCAGGTTTACATGGTCAACCCCTCCTAATTGTGCCATTAGACACTTCAAATATCATTTTATCCAACCCTACACCTTAAATCCCCTAGAAAAAACTTTTATTTTTAGACTTTTTGCCAGCTTTTCGGGATTTGGCCCACTGTGCGCTGGTTTGAACCAAACTGAGTCCAATTGTGAAAAATATATTATAATTAACTTAGGACGTCCCGAACTTGTGAATGTTAGTTCGTATTTTAACAAAATGCTTTCGGAACAGCTAGCAGGAAGGTCTACGTGTATAAAGGATAATGGAGGTAGATCTAAGTTGCTTAGTATTTGGAAAATCTGAAAACATGATCTATGTTTCGAATCAACCTTGATCGGTTTCGTTTGGTTGTTTTTAATCCATAACACTGTTTAGTAAAAGAGAATGGACTCATTAATCCAAGATTGCTCATGGATAGTCACGATCGCTTCCCAAGACATGACCAACACCAACTGTGATTGTGACGTTACTTTATTCACAACACATGCAGATTTATAGTTAAAATACAGTGAATTTGTAGTCACGTTTTCTGATCCAGGCACGATCAATATATCTCTTCGGGTGTGATGGAATTTGAGGACAGTATGTTGCAGTACTGGTTGGTTCTATTGGATCGAGATTTGATGCACTGTCTAGTAATAATAAGTATATTGTGTAGTGCAGCTATAGCCTCGTCTAACTTAGTTCGACTAGCAAGGTAGCTATAATCCCGTTTAACGTAACTCGACCAATGAACCATCATTTGAGTGAGGAGAGGATGTGAAACCATAATGTGGGAAAAGCCATCCACAGTGTAGCTAGCCAGAGATGGAATGGCCTTGATCTTTGGGTCAAAGTCAAGTACTTTAGCACACACCTCAATCTACTAGTACTCATAGAAAATACTAATAAAAAGAGTTCCAAAGACAAGTACGATCAATGTAATGTAATTAGGATGTGACGTTTGACCCCAGCTCGTAAGGCTTTACTCGAACAGATGATACGCGTGACCCCGCGTGGGAAGGTAAAGCAAATATTTCATTTGAACCCCACCCACGTCTTCCACCAATCACAAACAAAAGGGTATTTTTATAGTTAGATTTAGTACGCCTCAAGTATGGTGTTGTACTAAATGCAAATCTGACTATGAAACTGGCCCTTAGTAAGTTATCATCCTGACACCATTGGGCTTTTGAGATAAATTTCTAAGTTGCATAAGCTCAAGATCCTGACATCACTGAGCTTCTAGGATCACATAACTTGATGTTTAAACATACATTTGAATAGTTTCAAGTTAAATTATTTTGAGATAATATTAAGGTAAAATATAGACGAAGCGAACTTTAATTTACCTAGAGAGGAGGGGGGAGGGAACTATTAAGGAATAAAATCATCTCAGTACCCCCAGTTAAATCTCCCCATCGCAGATAAACCAGAAAATATAAGACAGGCGCTTTTATCTTTTATCCACGTATCCCCCGATACTGTTGTGGGGATGTCCTTAGAGCTAGAATATAAGCTTGTCGTGAAGGGATTGGTCCAAATTAGTTCTCTCCGTGGCAGTCCATTTAATTTATTAAAATAGTTAGATCCCCCTTCCCCTCCCACAAGAAGTAATTGGGTATTTAGACCAACAAGTTGGACTGTAATCCAAGAAGTCATGTTCTCTCCGAAGCTCTGGCTCTTTGGTCGTTTCGTTCATCAAGGCATGTGGTCATTTCAGCGATGAGTAGCCTCTTGTTATTATTCATAATGCACGCGGTGTTATCTTGCTAGTTCGTTATTGTGTGTAGGCTGAATTAGTGTATTTTCCTTTGTCTTTATTGTCTCGCCAAGTTGAAGCTGTAACTGGGTGTGGGTGGGACCGTCTCAATCCGAGAGAGCCACAAACATGAGTGCATCCTCCGTGCACTTTGAGACCGTCAACTCCGCGCCACGGCACACCTTAGATTTTATTTCCGGTATGATTTAAAGATTACTTTTGTAATAAATGAATAGTATACCAGGACGCACCCAGTATTTTGAGCTGGGGGGGGGGACTGTTTACATAATATTTTTCATAATTCCACCATTATATATTTCAATTACTGTAATATTTGGAAATTTGATTAGAAGTAGGGGGATAGGAAAGATAGAGAATTAGCGATGCCGCCTAAAAAGGTGGGGGTCCTGGGGTTTCTCCCCCCAGATTTTTTTTATTTCAAAGGATGCAAATGGTAATATTTAAAATAATTTGTACCAAAATCGGATCCTTGGCCTAACCTCTGTCGCTGTGTACGCCACTGGTTAACAGGTCTATGTTTACACATTCTTCTTCACACCCAGGATTTGCAGTTGGTGAGGGTGGGGGTATATAATATCAACTGTCCTTTACCCTCTTCCTGATACAGTAGTATTTACATAATTGATCTAAAATAATCATTTCAATTACTGTACCGACTTCAAAACTTGATGTACAAAGTGTAAAGACTTAAACCATTTCTAGAAAATATTACACTATCACAAGTCCATCCAGTTTTCATTTAAGTAAAAATTTACAGTGAAGTTAAAAAGAAAAAGAAAATTATTCCTTTAAAAATCCCAAATTACTGTTAATTATTGGCTTTATATTAAATATAACTATTCAAAATATCATTGATTAATTATTATTATTATTATTATTATTATTATTAGCACCGCGTCTTACTACCCGTTCGGGTTGTACGCACTTACGCTAATGTGTAATGTTACAGTTTAACGTGGAATCCGAACCATGGTGGAGGCCTGGCATTCCCCACATTCACAAGATGTCTTGTCAGAGGTGAAGGAAAGGTGTGATGATCAGATAAATCTGTGCCGGGACCGAGGATTGAATCCCGGCCGCCAGCATAGAAGTCTGACGCCTTACCCCTAGACCACCAGGTCACCCCATTGATTAATTGACAAAATATAGTGCTAATCATATGTGTGTAATATTTTTATTTTCTTGGAGAGAACCTTCATCTGGGGGGCTTCAGCCCCCAAAAACCCCCATGGGTGCGCCCCTGTGCATAGACCCCAAAGCTGTACACGTGGCCTAGAATAAATAAGTAAATTGAAATATACATATTGCCCTCACCAGGGGATTCACGGCCTAAGAGGTCAAGATATCAATATATGAATGTCATTGATGGGGAGGTTTGAATTTTGTCCGGGTGCACTGAGGGTGGTTTTCTATACATGTACAGTAGCCCCATGGCTTCTTTGGTGCTGACTGACAGCATTAAAAAGATACCAGACCAAATTACGTATCCCTGTGCCGAACCAGATGATCTGCAAAAACATGTGTTTAGCAGCTGTCACTTCTGACAGTCAAAATTTTGGTATATACCTAAATGTTGACTGTCAGAAGTCAGCTGTGAGCTCTTAGTCAGCACCAAAGAAGCCACGGGTCTACTGTACTTTAGTATTGTTTTCCCTCTCTCGCTACTTTAATGCAGCTGCTCTTTATTTTTTTAACTCCCTTTCTCATCCTTATTCTTTAGATTAACTGGTTAAAGTTAAACATAATAATATTAAAAATTAAAGTGGCTTATAAATATTTTCTCAGCTAAACAACTATTTAATGTTTTTTAAAAACACTGAATTTCAAAGGAAGATTAATTACATTATTTGATATATTTACAATAATTATTTGTATAACATTTTACAATATGTCAAGTACTTGGTAGAATTCCAATTTTTTTACAAAATAACATGTAGGCCAGGCTAGTTTTTTTCTTTTTAAAATATGTATGGATGGAAATAACAATAGCTAAACTCTTTTCAAATATAGACAATATAATCAATTAATATTTTTAACTAAAGTGAGTGAGCCATCAATACTACTAAGCCCATAACTTGTTTGTATTTAAATGTTATAAATAAATTAGTATATAACATTACACTTATTCCATCGGTCTATTAACTATTAGATTACTTTTTTTTAAAATCTATTATTCATATTATAAAAGTCTTTATTATCAATTAAATAGTTTTCAGTCAAAGTTCCTTGAACTTCGTTATTGATAGATATCACAATGTTTTTTTTATTTGCACTCCTTCAATGTACAAGCTTGCAAAAATGAAATAAGCAGTCTTTTTATGATGTATCTGTCCTTTAAAACATCTTACACTTTGATCAATATATATTAAAGCTAGTATCATTCAGTAACCACACGATTCTTAAAAAAAATCTATGACTTTTATTACGTAATAAGCTAAATTACAAATTAAATTTAAACAATCAGAAGATGTTTAATTATTTTGAAGAGCTCCGATAAGTTGGGTTTTATACTTGGAACAGGTTCTCTTGTCTTTTAAAGAATTAAAATGTTCAAGGGGTCACCAGAGCGCTAAGCTACGTTGCGCAAGTCCAGAACTCCCAGGCTATTTAAGATTTGGTTTGTTCTATTAAAATATGTATCACGGCAAAATGGAAGCAAAAGGTATTAATTACCATCTCTCAATATAATTAAAATCTTATATTTTAATTTTTATAGTTTAAAAAAGTAGTATGGAAATGTAGAACTAGCTTAATTTTAAGCAAGTTTAACGTGAAACGTTTGACTTCTGAGATTAAGGTAACTTATGAGAAGTATATGTTTATTCTTCCTATGACAAATAAATTATTTGTAAGGAGGGTCACAACAGAACACATTAAGACAATAGTGGGGATTGTTTTAGTGGCTCTGATGCTTATTTCTAATAAGAAACACTGCAGGGTGATTACATTTCCCTTCAAGTATCGGTTAAGTTGTTAAAGAGAAGAATCGTTATTGGACACGTCCTTTTGGCTACTGCGCGTATAGTGTTGCTGTACTGTACATCTCTCACCAATGTGCATGTGCTTTAGCGGAAGGAGAGTGATTTTTAAACACACGATGGATTCATACATTTTTTCTAGCAATTTATGAAATATTTTTATAATTTTTACATTAGGGACTTAAATGTTTGTTTGGTAAATGTTCGCATAGTTTCATGAACTCATATGGGTTCTAGTTGACATTTTTAAAACTTCTAAGAACCGGTCTTATGAGTCCTAGATAAATATTAATCTGGCAGATAAATATTTTTATCTAGTCGATAAGTTAAAAGTACGTCTTATGACTGCCAGATAGCATTTATGTGGCAGATAAAATGTATTTATCCAACACATTTTATCAGGAGGTTTATGTACCTGAAAAACTTTTATATAAAAGTTAAAATGGTCGTTGCCATAGTAACGCGTTGTCTTTCAAGAGGTTTCACCTATCAGAATCGCCTTTTAGGTTAAAATCTTGGTTCACGTGTTTAGTAGGCACAGGCCCAGGCACTAACTATATACAAAGTTAGAACATTTAATTCACACTTTTATAAAAAAAAATCTGACAAGCTATTTGTAGAGTTATAGTCATATATAAGAACAAATTATCATAATGTGAGTACAATAAATGAAATTTTGTAAACGTTGTACCCAACTATTGACCACATTTTGGCAGACACCGAAATTGGTACTTACAAGACAACTTAGCTTCTGCGCCCACGTGACACCATCTGTTTCCTCGCACTCATTTAGCTGCCATTATAACAATGGTTGAGCTTTGAAGCCATTAGCCAGGTAGTAGCTAGTGGCAGCAGCAAAGTTTATTCGCATGCACGCACCAGTAAAAACAGTACTAACCTTGCGTTTTCTGCATACAAAATTATTTATCCTATATATAGCTATCTGGCAGATAAATTCAGTTCATAATACGCGTAAAATATTAAAGTGGCTGATAAACTTTATCTAGTCGCTAACTTTAACCTCCCGATGGCAATATTTATCCGGTAGTCATAAGACCGGCCCTAAATAAGGTAGATATACGTTTATTATCATTTTAAATATTGAAAACCGCTTGATACCTTATTTATTTGGTAGCTCTTGGCACCCTCAGCCAAATAAGACTGGAAGTTACCATCGCCATTAAATGAGAGAGTTCACCCTAAATGCAACCTTTAGCAGCGAGCGCATTCATATCAACAAGTTCGCGCTTCGTCTATCCGAGTGATTTAGTCCAGGGAAGCCTTCTTATAAGAAGAAACCGGCGAGCGCCAAAGCAAGGAGCACCGCCAGATTGGTGGAGGCCTCTCCCCCTCGCGACGCCGAGTTCCTGCACGTCGTCACGACTTTGCCGAGGCGTAGGCCGCGTCTCTCCAGCATGTTATTGACGCCTTTCAGCTCGGCCTGGTTGAGTCTTGTCTCGCGTGCCATCACGACGCTCCATAGCTGACCATTAGGGCGCGAGCAGAAGGTGAGGACGACGTGGGATGCCACGGCTTTCATCACCTGCACCGTGCCAGTGAACTGCGAGTACGAGGCGTCCACCAGGCTGCCTACAACAATAGAAGATTCGAGAATGAGACTAAAAAGATATGGCATGAATTTGTGAATGGGGTGGTATTTGGTGAAGGACTAAGAAACAAAACTATTTTCCTTATAATAAATACTACACAAATGTTCTCGTTTCAAATCAATAAGCCTACAATTTTCAACAAAACATGACCTAGTGGTAGTCACGTATTTTAAATCATCACGCTCTCAATATATTGGTTCAATGGACATTGGGAGGTCAAGATTTGAATCTTGACAGGATTCACTGGGGATTGTTTCTCACCAGTGATTACCTTTGTGGTTTTCTCATTTTCTATTTGCATCTACAACTTACACCATCCCTATCTCTCAGTTTAAGTTGTTGATAGCTCTTCGATTAAACGTAAACAAAAGCACATGAGCGTCAAACCAATCTAACCCAGGACAATAAATTTAATACCAGTTCGATTTCACTTAATACTAAAGGAGCTTAGGCAATTACTGAGATTAAAACATGTTCACTCTACCCGTCAATTAATGTGTGTCAGCCAGGGCTTTGACAACATATTTTTAATGATGAGGGCTAATTTGAAGGGTTCTGATGTGGGGTTGCATTGAAGCTCTCGAACAGGAGATGATAAGAAATATTTTTAAGCAATTCTTAAATCAATTTAAAGTGTGTATTAAATATAATTGGTGTTATGGGTCAAATAATCTACAATCCTAACAATTGAGGAGTATAGAAATACCATTATAAAGGTTGAAATCCCTAACGTATGGACGTGGCTGACTTTGAGGAAATGGGGGCATATTATTATTAATCTAACCCTAACTTACCATGTAAAATAATTGAAACCTAATCCAATATTACCGATAAATACTACTCTTCAAACTACTCTGTTTTAGCTGAATATTAATTTAATATTTTCATTGCATTCCAGATTCAAATATGTCCAGCCCTTTTCTGAATAATTTGTTCAATATTTGTAAAAAATAGTCACAGGCCTATATACAAAAGTGCTGTTCATTTTGTGTTAAATAATTGACACTTTATTTAAGTGGACATTGGCTTGACCAAAAACCTGTTCTCTTCTTTCAACTAAAGTATTTAAATAATATAATAAATCTTGATCGTGTCCAAAACATCTTTATAAGTGCAACAAAGACACTTGATTAATAATATTTGAGACACATGTTTCTAAAATATGTTTTAGGGTGACAGTGATAACTAAATAACAATCTCACCTTTCAGAAATAGTTTGCTCATGCAACGCTGCTGCCCATACAAATGAAACAAGGTGATTTTGTTTAATGCATGTGTGATATAATGGAAATATTGCAAGTAAGTAAAATATTTAACCATATTAGTCAGTCATATTTAATTTTGAAGGGGACCCTTCCCTTAAGAGGATAGCATCAGAAGGCTCTATGCCATTTCTGAAGTTTCGCAGCCCGTGCGCGTGCGAGGGAGGTGGAGCTTACACGAATACGTCAGAGACAAGTCA
>CABFVX010010614.1:0-13430 GCA_902151425.1 Timema shepardi | reverse complement strand
CAGGGTCACTAGGAGTATTCTATGGGATGTTCAGAGAGAACAGAGTGGACACAGGGTCAGTAGGAGTATTCTATGGGATGTTCTGAAAGATAACAGAGTGGACACAGGGTCAGTAGGAGTATTCTATGGGATGTTCTGAGAGAGAACAGAGTGGACACAGGGTCAGTAAATAATTATGGTGGCGTGTGATGGAAGAAAAGCCTGCTCTCGGATGGGTTGAGCTTTTAGCGGATGATTTGGCATTGAACAAGATGTTAGACAAAGCTGTGCCATATCTCTATGGTTGTTTAATGTATTCGTGTATACGTGTATGAGGGATACTTGTGAGGATGCAGTTGGTGTACAAATGGGCAATGTTGATGTGAGAGTGCTGTTTATGCAGATGATGCCGTGTCAATGGCTGAGAGTTAAATAACTTTTGGAATTCATTAAGTTGTTTGTATGGGGTGACTGGAAGAATGATTCTTCCTGTACACGTCTCCAAAAT
Organism: Timema shepardi; assembly: GCA_902151425.1. NCBI lineage: Eukaryota > Metazoa > Arthropoda > Insecta > Phasmatodea > Timematidae > Timema > Timema shepardi. The sequence continues at coordinate 12,943 of CABFVX010010614.1, read as the reverse complement.
TAAGATGATGTTTCTGATAAGAGTGGACTAGTAAATGATTGTCAACTCAATATAAATGAAAAATTCTTTGAAAAATTAATGAGATAATGTATGTTGCATTATGTCTTGTAAGAATGGAAGGATATGTGGTTAACTCGACAAACGGGTGAATACATCTCGGAGAGTAGTTGGATTTAGGTGGACTATCGCAAAAAAAATATATAGTTACAAGAGAGGAAAAGATGGCAGTATATAAAAGCGTATTATCGCTAACATGGTTTTATTGATGTGGATCGTAGGTTTGTCAGAGAAACATAAGAGAAAGGTGAATGCAGTTGGAACGAGATATTTAATAAATATATGTGTAAAACTCGTATGGACCAAGTTAGTGCAGTTTTAAAGGGGATCCAATAGGACAAAGTGAAATAATCACCTTACGTTGGTTTGGGCCTGTTGAGAAGATGAGTGTGGATCGGGTGACAAAGCAAACATATGAAGGTAGAGTGTGTGCATCAAAAGGAAGGGGGTAGGCCATGTAATACATAGCTAAGTGTTTTAGAAGAATGTGTGGGGAAAAAAACATTAATAGATTTTAAGAATAAAAGAGCATGTATGACTCAGTGTATGAATGTTTTTGAAGTTAAGAGAGTATGCAAGGATATGAACACGTGGAGAAATTTAGTGAGGATGGATTAAGTACGTAGTTGTTTTTGATAATATTAGCACAGTTTCTTGCCCAACACGTAAAAGAACAGAGTTATTAGGTATATGCATATTATATTTATATATGTATTTCAGTTTGGTATCAATCATCCTTAGTGGAGTGCGGGAGTGAGTGGTTTAGTGGGCGAGAAAAATAGGGCATTCAGGGAGTGGTTTTAACTAACGGTGTTAGAGGCCAAGAAGGTATAAACAGCAAGAAAAAAGGAAGCAATCAAGATTGCGAGAGAGAAAAAAATAATTTGATGGAGAAAAGTTAAGAGATTATGAAAGTTGATAGCAACAGGAGAAATAGATACTCTAATGGTTAAGAATAGAAGAAGAAATAGGAGAGAGAGTGTTGTAATAGAAGACAAGAATGAAAATGAGGTCGATAAAAATATCAACTTAAGGAGATATGAAGGGAATTGATAAATACAAAAAAGAGTTGATGAATGCAAAGGGGAACATCGAGGAGGAGGAAGGGAAACTCGAATATAGTGGCAGTAAGGGAACAAATTGATATAGCCTGTAAGAATGTTGAATAGGTACTGTGGAAAATGAAGGTTTGGAAAGTATCAGAGGTATATGAGGTTAGTGTGAAGATGATGAGGGCGGCGGGAGTAGTGACATTGCAAAGATGTACCAAGAAATGACGATATTGTAGAAGGAGTGGAAGAAGTCGCTGTTTGTCTATATATTTAAATAAGGAAATAGAGGAAGTGTGGGAACTGTAGGGCGCTGCATCTATGTGACATTATGAACATATCTATTAGCAAGTGATAGAGAGGAACGTTAGAAGAGTTATGGAAGGAGGATTGAGGAGAAGCATTATGGATTCAGTCAAGAGTTCGACTGTGGACCTAATATCTGCCGTGAGAAAATTTAAAAAACACCATTATGAGTTCTGAAAGGATCTGTCATTATCTGGCATTGTCATTACCAATTGTTTCCACTTTTCCATGCATATTTAATTCCACATTCTTTCACTTCCTAATTCCATTCTTGTAGTTGTTCCAATACTTCCTCTTCCTTCGACTCCCATACCATCAAGTCATCAGGAAACATCACGGCTTTCATTCTTTCCTTCCCGAGTTTTCGTGCAGCTTTATTCATCATGATTTACATTACTATTACAAATAGTATTTGTTGTTATTATTCTGCAATAGCGACCTCTACAGTAGATATTGTATTCAGCTGGACTTTAGGATAAGTTAAAGCCCCTTACCAGGACACTGAGCTTCCTAAGACGATGATTCAATGTAGAAGACTTAAGGTCTTGATTGATGAAGTAATTGTTTATAGGGATCGGCTCATTATCATTGATCTAATCATTTTTCAGGTGCTTCGGGAACCTTCATGGATTTACTCTAATATACTAGTCTTTTGGGAGAAACCAGCTATAAATATTTTAATATGAGGCTTGTATTTCAAGAAGATTGCAGATATCTTTGACAAGTTGAGGAAAATTAAATAAAAATTATTTTTTTTTGCTCTCAACAAACCGTTTGACCCAGATATGCTATATTATTCATAAACTATTTCTACTATCCCCTCAAATACACTTCAAAGTCAACGCGTGACACAAAATTTACTCTTGGCACCTATTTTATAACCAAACTAGTGCTTAAATCTTATATTAATTAATTGTGATAATCTTACAGATAGATTTTAACAAAACACATCTGTAAAAAACCTTTAAATCATTTTTAAAATTCTAGGAAATATTGAGGCTCAGCACTCATTCAAACATTGAGGTGAGCACAATTAAGTGTTGAACAGAAATAAGCTGCTATAATAAAGCATCTGCTATTTGGTGGTAAGGATATAAGTGATATGATTCCACTGATACTGCTCAATGGCAGACATATGCATGGTCTAAGCGTGTGAGCTAGGTGTAACAAGGGTGTGTCTATGTTGTACACCCATCCCCTCTATGAGGGAACTAAGCTGCACGCCAGTTTTGTGCCAGAGGAAAAATGCCGCCAGCGATCAGCGGTGAGATGAGGGTATATGTCTTATGTAAAGGTGCCGGCTATGCTCCAAGAATACTATCTTCACGTTAACCACTCCCAGACTCCTGCCCTTCCACCTGAGGTGAACATCGAATGCCCCGACCAAATGGACTACAAAGATGATGAAGAAACTCTATCCGGGTATAATATATACATCCATGTGAGTGCCTACTGATAACATTGAGTATTAGATCCTACGAAATAAGGAAGGAATCCTAAGGAGGCACAGTACCTAAGTAGATAGGCTTTAGAAAATAAATTTTTTGATAGTCTTTTATAAATTAATCATGTAAATATATTTTGATAAAGTGAATAATATAGATTGAGCACAATCATGTACTTTCCCTAATTTTGAAAGATTAGCTATGTACCCCCTCCTCCTGTATTCTATATTCAAAAACTCTGAGAACGCCGGTGCGACAAAGAAAAGAAAATTTAAAATTGTCCTGTAGAGAGTAAAAATATAAGAATGAAATTATTAAAATAATAATCTTTTTGGTAAAGGATGTATTGTACCTGTCCTTTCTTACGCATGAGACCCAATTAAGAAATTTATTTTTTAAAACATCAGTTACTTTAGAAAAATGTAACTAAATCTATGAAATATATAAATTACAACAAATCTATAGTAATCCGCCAGTTTAGCGAAAAAACAAAAAATAAATGTTACATACAGAATAAATTGATGAACCTGCTCAAGCATGTTCCTATTTATAGAATCTAATATAAATAATTACAACAGTGACCCATCAAATAACAATCGAGAGAGGGGGTCAATGGGCTGGAATACTTGTAACACCATAGAAGAGACTGCGGTGAGTGGGAAACCCCTGAGTTACATTGAGAAACAGACCCGCACAGCATGAAAGATTGGTATTTTGCCTATAAATGCAAAACTATAGAGTGCATTGTTTCAGAAACAGTGAGAAAAAAGAGAAAATATATATCCGCTAAAGAGCTTAACAACCAATTTCAATTTCAAAGTGCTACATAAAAATATATCTATATCTATATATGTTTGCTTATAGCTCAGAAACTACAGGTGTTATCAAAATATATCGCCATTAAAAGTTTTTTTATTTATAATAGTACTACAACTCTACAATGATAAATTGTTTTGTATTTCAAAGAATTATGGAGCTGAGGTTAAATTCCTTATAGATTGTACAATGTACTGACTTGAATAATAATAATCCAGATTTCTTCCAAAGCTGGCAAGGAATGTGCCATTGAGGGGAGCCAGATGACCATTAGGGTATATATATATATATATATATATATATATATCCGGGTTTTAAGTTAATATTATTTTATAGATCTTTAAGAACAATTTAGGACAAAGTCGATGCAATCCTATTAATTATAACATATTTTTTGTGTTAATGTGGGTTGGATGGGGACGCGAGGAAAAGCCAGTGTTTTTGCAGTTTTTATGGCAAAACATGATTTTAGCTAAATTAAATCAAACAGAGCTCCAGTAGAAACAGAGAATTCTCTTCACATGTTAAAATCACCAGTTTCTGAATGTACATCATCAGCATAGCGGCATTAGATGATAAACTTTTTAAATTAAAATAAAAAGTTACCAATCAGCTACAGGACACCCTTGACAGACATTCAAGATATTTTGAGGTCATCATTTGAAGAAAATTAAATTCTTTGTTTGTACTGAAACAATATTTTATTTATTTTGGTCAAAAAGAGTCTAGCCATAAAAACCGCAAAAGCACTGGCTTTTTATCTCATCCCCTTCCATCCCACCTTATGTGCTTATAACTTTTTTATGGGCATTTTTTGTTTGAGCTCGTTGCTAAATGGAAACAAACTTAGACAAGTGCAAACGCTATAATGTAAATGGCAGGCCAGCCCTCCTGGTTTTAAATATTGAAACGAACCAACTTATTGTGCCACTAAGGAGGTGTGAGTCAAGCAACAGAAGAGACTGCACAGAAACATGATGAACCAACTTATTGTGCCACTAAGGAGGTGTGAGTCAAGCAACAGAAGAGACTGCTCAGAAACATGATGGTGGATAAGATATTGCTGTGGCATCTGATGGGTCTTTGCAAAGGCAAGACTATGACTATCTAAATGCAGTGGCAACCATCATAACTGTAAATACAGTCAAAGCTATTTGTGAGGGCACTTATAAAATGATAACAAAGCGAACATGGCTGACTGGGAAGCCACAGGGGTTATTGTACAACATCTGCTATTGATATTAACTAAGGGATGACGATAGTTCTTTCTTTCCAACTGTTTTGAGATTGCAAACATATGGCCCAGATTTTTCTATTGAGAAATTAGGGTGTGTGGACTAATTGCATAAACGTATGGGTACGTGCATAAAAAAATTTAAAAGTAAAAAGGCAGGAACCAAATTTTCGGATGGTTAAACTATCATAGGTCGTGAATGCTTAACAAATCCGTCTATAAATGAGATAGATAAATATTCTGTACTTACTATTCTGATAAATGTTTCTAGTTTAGAGGAGATGAAAGAGGTGCATGCGAAGAATACTTCCTCCGCCAATGGATCACCCGCTGTGCTCTAAAGGTGCGTATTACTGGTGCAAGTATCGCAAGTCCTTGGCTAATAATGAATGTTATGTCCAAAGCCAGTACAAACCCACTCCAAGCATGGTCATGGAGGAGAAAAGAGATTTATCTAGACGAGAACTCCTTAAAAAATGTTTATATGGCGGGCCCCAAACCCCAACGAATCATCGAATAGTATAATTTGATCACAGACTCTAAAATCGACATTTGTGATGTATACTACCCAGAGCTTGGAGTACACGAGGATGTAGCTAGTTTTAATAAAGAAAACAAAGTCAAATATGAATTTTGAAAAAACTAAGCATTTACCCTGGGATGAACTGTGCCAAAATCATGAAAAAATGTATGAACTAAGAATTAAGAAAAAATAAAAAGCAAACCGATATATTAGAATAAAGTTTGGCCAGAAGACCAGCTTGGCCAAAAGGAGGTTGGAGGACAATAATACTATGAAGAGGAGGATCCGGATAACCTTGCATATTGGTCACTAAGAAAGATTAATTGCATTACAACAATATTGTTTACACTATTTTTACCATAGGGATTACAACATTAAACGCGTTTCCTGATTTTTTAAATCCATTTAAAGGTACACACACTTTTATCAGGAATCATAAAAGGTACATCCATATTTTTTTTTGTTTTTCATACCAAGCCACACATTTAACTACAGTTATTTTTTCATTATTATTTAACTGGAAAATATATAGCTATAAGTTTTAAATGTTTACGTTTATTTAGGGAAATAAAAAATCATAACATACTCATACAAACATATTTTGGCAAACCACATATTTAAAATGTTAATAAGAACATGATATTTAAAATAATATCAACTATGATTATATTTTCTGAGAAAAGGGTGATCTGATTATTTGTGGACTCACTTGGAAATATCTGCATCCTACCGATGATAAGCTCGAGAAAGGCCATTTAAATTCGCCATTGTATTAGATTTATGAAAATACTATTGTTGAGGACTTGTTATGTTCCAGATGCTGAGTCAGCTAGGTAAGCTTGTGTCAGGGGAACCTGGAGGGAGAAACTATAGCTCAGTTCAAATAACACGGAATATACCACTTTCGCCGTAGGGTCCCGGGTTCTAATCACGCACATAACAGCAAAAGGAAATTGTAAAAGTACAACTCACTTCAATGGTCACGTGGTCTAGCACGCTACTTTTGAAGTAGACTAGACTGCCGATTACAGGGAGATCAAAATTTAAATTACGATCAGGTGCAACAAGGGTGGATTTCCAAACTGGTTTTCCACCCCCCATACACGCAAATTTCTAACGATCACCTTTCCAATACCTTAAACCATTGGCGTAATTAGTACAAAAGCGTATAACCCGAACGGGTAGTAAGACATGGTGCCAAATAAAAATAAAAGTTAATATACAATCCTAAGAATGTCACTATTTCCCCGCTTCTGTCAAGCCCGTTAATGTGATACACCCCGATTGCTTATCTTCCTACCTTCCCTTTAAGTAAAAAATAGACCTGCGAGGTATTCAACTTCCTCTAGACATGAAGTACAGACAACCTTTTGAGATAAAACTAGATATATCTAAATGTGTTGTGCCAATGTTACGTCATTAGACGCCCAGTGTTTCCCATAAACCTCCGCGAGAGCACCTGGCTGGCTCGTGGAGGGCTTTATCCCGCGGAAAAAAGTAGTTCGGGTGTTTGTCGTGGGGATCTAACCGGATGTATGTAACGATTCAGTGTTGTTTCGTGAACTGGAGAGGGTGAACCGACACCCATCTCCCCAGACTGGTGGTGAGGTTCGAAAGAAAATGTAGAGGTGATCAGTAATGTTGTGAGTCAGCGGAATAATACAATGTCTTACAACATTTTATCAGTACAGTGCACACTGCTAAGTTTGAAAATAGTCAGAGATATATCGATACCGTATCAAATTGGATTGATGAAAATCAAAATTATTATTATGCCATTTCACGTTCGTTTAAAGGCAAAGGCCATAAATGATACGGTTTATAGCTAGGATCTTTAAAATTTTAATATGATAAAGAGCTTATATAGTTTGTTAAGCTCATAAATTCAACGCCTGATAAATGCATATATTTTAGTCAACGATGTATATTTATTGACTGATATCAAGCTTGAGAAACATAATCAAAGCTGTATCAATCTCTCAACCATCCTGAGAACATTTCCAAAACGTTACGCGGATCCTCTTGTTTGGACAGAATAGGCAGCAGGTAAAAACCGGCTTCATTTTGTTTGTGCATATTAAAATTGTCCTTGTCCTCATTGAAACGTATGACCGTGGCAGGAAAATTCCTATACAAAGAATGTTCAGAGACATATTACCTATTCAGCAGGTGCTTGTTTACAAGGTGGGTTGACTATCTTTTGGAATATAAGTATTTTACAGGCAGAGATTATGTCTACCGATAAATTAGTAGAATGGCTGGTATATATAGCTAAACGTGGTGTTGAGAAGTAGAGCAAGGTTGAACCAATGTACCCCTAATCTCTGTCCAAGAGGAATATTTCAATATTGCGAGGCATTGTCATAAATATGATGAACATTAAGAGGTACAAGATGACCCTGTTAAATATGGTTCACATAATACCGGTATATATTTTGGCAATAGCCATATATGTTGTAATTTGAATTATAAAAACCCTTACAACTTAATGATAGTAATCAATTAAAGCGATAACTACTTTTGATAAGCTCCTTTGCAAAACGTTGAGAGACAGACGCTCTCACAGCGTTGACCATTATTATTAATCCCCTACGCAAATAATGTGCGTGGCTACGCTCAAAGGACACATCCATGATGGGTCAGAGGAACCTCGCGAGAGGTATCTGTTCGCCAGAGAAGTGGATGGTCAACACTGGACCGGCAGACAACTTTACTCTGTGAAATGTTACCTTCTTATATAATGTTAGCTTGATGACTTGGCCATGCTCTTAATGTACCTTAAGACTGGCGTTAAATTGCTCTATGACGTCTTCAAAAACGTATGAGAGGACCTATTGGCTTGGCCCTGGATGTTCAATTACTGCACTTCGCTTGTCCTACCATGCTTTTCTTAGAGTAGCTAAGGTCGGACTAGAACATCTTGACAATAATCGACACACATAATCTCATTGAGGCTTCGATCAAATGGGGTAGCTGTTTTTTCGCTAACGGGCATGCCGCCACAAAAATTTGTTACATAACCTCATTTGACCATTCAAAACCTAATCCTTCTTGGTTTATCTCGATGTGAATAGTCTTCACTCATTTGCTAGATTGTGTATTGGCCCTATGATGAGTTTAAATATCTAGACGAGCAGGAGATAGAGTGATTTGGAGCTATGATGGTAACTGCAGATTCAGATACAAGATATATCCTGCAATTCACTCTTAAATATCCTCAGAAGTTTCAGGACTTACACACAGACTTATCTTTCTGTCTAGAAAGGAAATCCCACTCACATTATTGGCAGAAAGGACTAGACGTGATTCATTATTGGGATTTAAAATTATGTTTTGAGAATGGTCCTAAGCTAGTTATAATAAATAATATACTTAGTTTCAAGCCAGCTTCCAGGATATCTGATTATATTAAACATCACGATGATATATGAATTAAAGCAACCAACCAGTTCTATAATATGTGTTTCTATATTTTAAATAATATTGTTTTTGTTCTACTGGGTCGCATTAATCTGAAGATACAATCTCTTAGCAATTGGATGCTCTGATTAAGAATATAGAGAAGGATCGTGCCATGATTGCAAATTTTAAAATGATAAGCAAGAATGGACTAGAAGCGATATAGAATATATACCACTATCAGAAGGGTCTTATAAGTAAAGCTTACAAATTATCAAATTTCTTAAACCCTTAGTTGGAGTAGCTGTAAGAGTCTGTTGGCCAGCTACATTCTGTTTATACAGACTTGTACAATATATTGGGAAGAGACGTACTATTAGCCAGAGTAATGGTTAACGATCAGTATAACAATTCTTGTGAATTAGTTTTATGCGATACTAGCCTTAAGCTTTATGTGAACGTGATGAGTGGTGCAAACTTATTCTACATTTACTTGGATTATAAACCTATCAAAAAGGCTTCCAAGTCATTTTAAACTGAGTTTGACGTGTGGAACTGACTATAAGATCAAGATATCGGGGTTTATTACAACAGTAATAATTCATTTGAAGAATGTTGTTTTCCTCTTGAACCTTAGTCCTGATAAAATTTTCTTAAATATATCAGAAGATGATGAAATATATTTCACGACGTAGGAGCGTTCAAAAAAATCACTGACGTTGCACGTAGAGCTATGCCTTACATATACAAATGCCTAATCACGCCATTCCCTAAAGGGGTAGCCAAGAAACTATTCAAATAGCTATAAACTAACAACTCCGTAATTAATCCTTCCTCACTATCTTTCTCCACACTTCTCTACTCTTGCATACTCCCTTCGCTTCAACAAAATTCATACACCAAGTTATACATGCATTTTATTTCTTAAAACTCTTAAAGTTTCTCCTTTTCACACATTCGTCTACAAAGTTTAACCGCGTCTTACACGGCCTACTCATTCCTTTGGATCCATACTCTCTACCTTCATATATTATTTTCGTCACTCGATCCACACTCATCCTCTCAACATGCCCAAACCAAAGTCCCACGCTTCTTTTACATTGACCTATTAAATTCCGTTTCAAATCACACTCTTTCTGCAGCCATTCATTACTGACTACGTTCATACGAGTTTGTCCACATATGTTTCTTAGATCTCATTCCAACCGCATTCCCCTTGCTCTCGTGTTTCTTCTGACAAGCCCACACTTCCCATCCATTAAAAACAATTATGATTTTAACACACTTTTATATATCGTTATCATTTCCTCTTTCAATATTACTTTAAGGTTTTCAATAGTCCACAAACATCCAACTAATCTCCTATATGCGTTCTTACATATGTATAAATTAAATGTAGGCTATACAACCTTATCATCGTGTCGCACAGAGATGTCCAACTTTAAGTTAGCTGAGGTCCCATTTTATATTTTCTGAGAATGTGTGGGCCGCACACGTAGAAATTAGGCCTATACATTATCAAAAGTTTTTTTATACTCCTAAACAGAAAATCTCCTGTCTCTTGGATGACTTAGTCAAAATCGGTGTCGAACATTCATAACCTACACCATGTCGGCGAGGGTTGGTGAAGATATAATAAAGGTGAGTAAAATTATTAAATGAATAAATAAATAGTTACGTCATGCAGAATATTATTTTAAGATTGTGTAAAATGAAACCCTTAAACATACCATTAAACTGATAGGATAATGTGCATGGTCGCTGTAAGATCTGAACATGTAAATATACCAGATGCAAGATCTGAGCCATAAAGACTTCAAGGGAATGAGATTGAGGAGGAATCCTCACTCCTAAGATTAGTTGACATATATATATATATATATATATATATATATATATATATTAGCTACGTAACCTAAGGCGCCACGTGCTCATTCAGATATAGCTTATGGCACACAATATAATTATTGTTGCTTGGTCACGATAGGAGATAATAGTATCTTGTTTGAAGAGGGTGACGGAACTGTGCTTTCAAATGAGATCATGGTTTCTTAAGCTCTATAACTTTTGTGATTACTCTTCCGAAATGAGATTTCACTACACAACCTAAAGGTTTATGCTTAGGGAGACAAACGCTCATCGGTATGTGAACGAGCCTAACGCTCGTTTCAAGTCGTGTGCTAAGTATAAGTTTATATTGTCCCTTAGTTCTCAATTTTTAAATTTTTAAATGCATACCCGTTAGAATTGTTCCTAGGGACCTAGAACATTCTTGAGGCAAATGTATCTGTAATTGAAGCCTATTAGACCGTGCCGACTTGACCTTGAATATCGCCGTGAGTATGTCTCCCTCCCCACTTGTAGCGCTGGGTCTAGCTGGCACATCTCATCAGTTTGTTGCGATGTTATATATTTGTTGTATCCTGCGATGTTAGACAGGCGTATTTCATTCTGTTGTGTTCTCGATATGTCGCACAATTTGCGTAGTTATTAGAAATAGGTGTTTTTAGAAGGAAAGATAAACCGCCAATTTTCTGGCTCTAAATTACCATCAAGTGTTGGCCATGTTGTTTTATGACATACCAGAAGTTAAACTTACTGTTAGGGAAAGTGCAAACCTGGTTGTTAAAGAATGTACAATATTTTGGGAAAAGGACAGAATACCGACCAAATCCCTTTCAAATTGTACAAAAAATCTTATGGACCTAGATTCTTAATGGATTAAGTTTATTTTTTAAATTTTTATTCGAACAATTTTTAAGCGTCGTGAAGAAGAAATTGTAAGCAATCTGAACAACTGCTTGGATATTGACCCCACAAATTATCTTTAAATTAACAAAATAGAAGAAGATAAGATCTTTTTATCACGACAAAGGAAACCCGGACGAAATAGCTAATTTGCCGGTATATATAAAAATGCATAGAGAAAGAAGAAAGTCGAGACAAAGGAAAATCAGAGAAGAAGTGAGTGAGTTGGCAAGAGTGCAGCATCAACCTCACAGTTTCATATGTTATGTCATCATCTGAAGGGTCCATTTCCAGGTCATAAACAAACACTTCAACCAGTGATTGTAATCGTTTGCCAAATCCTCCAATGGCACTCAAATCAGAATATGACAAGAAGTACTACCAATATTTGTTACAAATGGAGAAAACAAACAACTAATTGGTGTTATGAAATTATTACTCAATTCTTCGAGTAAGGAACAGGAACAAGCAGTTTGGAATGCATTACAAGATTGGGCACTAGAATATAAAGTGTAAATCGTGTGATGTGGTACAACTGCTTCAAATACGAGACACATCAAAAGTGCCTGTGTGCTTATTGAGCAGAAATTAGACACAGAAATATTGTTTTTTTCTTACCAGCGAATTAGTTTTACTTAGTGTATTTGAAAGTAAAATACCTCAAGTAATATTAAGCCTGGGCATTCTTTTTCAAACAACAGAGAGAAGGATGGAAAAACATAAATTTAATGATTTTCAGAACTCATAGAATGCTGTTTTAATTACTGAAATACAGCTCATATTGGAGTTTCTTCAAAAGGAACTGCAGACACAATCATCACAAAGTGACTATCGTGAACTTACAGAATTATGTGTAGTGTTTCTGAAGGGAGGTTTGTATAAGAAACTGAGAATCCAGCCTCCTGGTGGGATGTACAAAGCTAGGTGTATAGCAAAAGCAATTTATTTATAAAACTTAAGTTATCAACTTAAATTATGCCTTGAAGATCAGCAGGTATCACAGTGAAAGTGTATCTTGAACCATGGGTTAAATGTCCATTAGCAGTAAGTACTCTTAATCAAGAGCTGTACTTTTAAAGTCATTAAAAAATTGTAGAATGGTGAAACCAACCATTTCTAGAGCAGCTTTAAAGAAATTTAGCCAACACTTGTGAATGAAGTGTCGATTTTATCACTATTTTATGACGATAGTTATGCGCAAACGAAAATTAAATGGTGGAAAATTTGAGTAATTTGGGTCAAAATATGAAAATGAGATACCTTGTACCACCTGGTGAAATCAAAGTTAAATTGTTTTCTAAGTTTAAATATATATATTTCATAATGTTTCAAAGTTATATGTTTTCTTCAAGCTCCTTTTTGCACT
>CABFVX010010611.1:0-13436 GCA_902151425.1 Timema shepardi | reverse complement strand
TCGTGCGCCACACTATTGGGCACTCATACTGTTGGTTATGAGGTTAGGCCTAAACAAGCATGATATTTTAAACATGTTTTGACAAGCGGCATAAACAAACATTTCTAAGTAAAATAATTGTAGCTAGGCAACAAAATCTGGACACAATGAAACTAACAAACCAGATGGCAAAAGTCCATTTAACAAGTCTAAGCTGCCAGGTGGCAAAATAGTCAACAATAATAAAATTTAAGCTTCAGTGAATCTTTAATCAGCAATGAATATAAATAAAAAAATAATCTACTCTATTATAGTTTCTAGGGGTGTGTGGGATTCCCGCGGGAAAAAAAAATTCCCGTCCCGATTATCGGGAAACATTATGTAATCTCGAAACGTTCGGTATTTTTTATTTTCATATTTAATTTCCTTTTAAACTTGTTTTTCATGTTTTGCTTATTATTTAATTATAAATTTGTAAGTCAACCTATTCTAGATGTAAATTTAGGTTCAATATATGTTTCATAAATGTTTATAATGTAAGTAGCCTAAGTTTTAACAAAAGTATTGAAAAAATTGCTTAAATTTTTAACTTTATATATATTTGTTTAAATTTCCTCTATTATGTTCTACGTTTTCATTTAACAAATTAAATATTGTCAGTGTTTTAGGGTACGTAATATTAGAAAATTTATAAATAATTAGTTTTGCATTTTTAATTCCCATTCTCGTCTCGAAGTAAGGGATTCTAAAATTCCCGTACCCAATCTCATCTCGATGGTTGAGTCTTGTTCCCGACCTCGTCCCGAACCAAAAATGTCGATCTCGCATACCCCTAAATATTTAAGTTCCAAGGAAAGAATTTAAGCTCAATGTAAACTTTACAACAGATTAACTACTAAACACCAAAAAGCTAATTTTGAAAAAAATAAAGTATTTTGGTCAAAAGAGAATTTAGAAAAATACGCAGACTACATCTGCTATAGATAGTGTCACTTACCTCGCAAAAGTCGGTGATGTTATGAGTACCGAAATAGATAAAACATGTCAATATATAGCCCAAGAGCATGGTCACATGCTCACATATACCAAACCAATGGATAAGAAGGACAGGGGTGTAGAGATAAAGGATGAGTTTAATCAGTCTTGTTCAATGCTATTGGTTGAGAGAATCACAAGTAGATTGTTACTAAACAATTTTTTCAAGACCATTGCTCCTCTCTTCTTACCTGCCGCCCCTCTTCCTGTAAGAAAGTAAAAGGGGTGCCCATGCCCCCCTCCGGTTTCGGTGCCTGGGGAGATAACGCTGGGACTGGTTACACCATGAGACTTTACTGGGGCGAGACTAAACGATGTTGAAAAAGGGAAGGCAAATTGCTAGATATGTCATGTTATACATTCGGTCTATACGCCTATGTAATAATTACGCTAATGTGCTAGGGATTAAGAAGGTTAAATTATAGTAAGTGTACTCATGTTTGCATGGAGTAAGAGTGGAAAACCATTAAGGTAAAACACACTCAATACACCCAACTGAGATCGAACCTCAATCACCCTGCATCAGCAGTATATTCTACTGCAAGAGTGACGCCTTAGGCCATGCGGCCACTGAAGTTGGTGTCATGTTATGTAGATGCGAGCGTGACCTCTCTGCAAGGAGGAGAGTTAAATCTTGGAGATAAACTTGAATTGCTAATTTTTTTCAAACGGTGAAAAGCATACTTCATAGTAAAAGTTAAATTTTAATAAATATAAAACCCATCTTTCAGTTTGGGAACATGAATAAAATAATAGTTACATAATTTATTGAATTATTTACTCTATAATAATTACTAAAACTCTTATTTCATAGCTTCCATTTAATTGGGATCTAATGAAGACTTTTTTTTTCACTCCCGCTACTGTCATTGGTCATAAACAAAAAATTGCGAAGCAAAATATATTAAAATAGTTCCTATTATTCACAGATACATTTAAACCATGTGTACACAGGCAACAAATTGTTTAAAGACTTTTTTCTCGTTACCTTTCTGGCTAGCAACTGCACAGCAACAGATGACCAATGAAACAGTCGCGTCGTTGGTGTGTGTGTTCACAGGGAAGACATTTGTTGTCAGGAAAAACAAAACTTCCATAAACTTAAATCACATCCAATTCCAATATTATTAATGACGCAGTATAAGTAGGTGCTATTTTTGCTCTTGTAGCCTGCAAAAGAAAACGACCATACGAACGTCAATTTTGGGTACGCCCCCTTTACAGTGAAATACTTTCACTTGTAACGTTTTTTACAAGTTTTGAGCACTATAGGCATTATACCGATAAGTTTTTTCCCTTCTATAGAATGAGTGTTTCCAGCTTTGATGAACGTTTTGCTCTACTAGTTGGAGAATCAATTTCCCGGCAGGACACCAATTGGAGAAGCAGTACGATTGAACGATAGATAGGCACTGTATGAGGTATTTGTTCCAAAACTAGACTGAAATCATGGGCTGATCCAAGCAAAATCTGGTGAACAATGACAGAACTGTTGCCGGTGCACACTGCTCCATTTGTTTGCACTAGACGCATCCTAGTTGTAAGACAAAGAAGTGATTGCAATGTTGTGGCCCTCCACAGCCCTTCTCAACTGCTGAAACACAGTTTTGTCGTGTCTGCCTGTGTTCACACTTACATTCAAACTTATTGAACATATTGTAACAACAAAAAGGTGTTTAAACAATTGGTTGACTATGTACACATAGCCTTAATTAGAAATTAAAATTAATATTTCCAATGAACCATACTTTTCTACCAGGTATACAAGGGAATTATTTAAACCAGATTGATAAAATGATTAGAATAACAAAAATAGATTTATTATAACAGAGAAATAAAATATATAATTGATTACAATAGATATACAAAAACATAATATAGAAGTTCCAGATAAATACTGTCTTGTCACAACACGGGCAAGTTCAAATGCAGTAGGCTTGAGGAGCAATGTCCAATTACAAAACAGCTGGACTGACGCCAGGCTAAGGTCAGTTGATTCTAAAAGAAAAACAGTGTGATAATTATAAACAAGCGTTAACAATACTATATGTATATAATTTCCAGTTAACACATTTATAATTTAAACTAGCTACTTGATTGGGACAAAAGAAAATTCTTTAAGAGACATAGTATAATGAATTGCAATAGAAGGGTTATTTGATTACATTGGTAGATGGCTAACATACAGCTGTCTATACACAATAGTACTATGGCCGGTCCTTTCCCTATTGGTACTGCCAGAGCATTCAATAGTACATGTATTTACTGACCCCCTCCCTGGGGCACAATACTAATATAATTCATACAAGACTAATACTCAGCCAATAGGTGCCAAAAACGGGCAAAGAGAAAAAGGTATTATCCGCTAGGACACCATATAGAAACAAGCGGAGTTCTGCGCTTTACACACCCAAGCTAATACTACACGCGAAGCGTGGCAACAAGAATAATTCAATACATTGAACACACTAACCCAACTGGGTCCTAAAAAAGGATAGACAACTTGGTTGTAGCCATAAAAACAAGTGTGTAATTCTACGTACTCAAAAGAGAAATATCGTGCTCACTGAGAATAGCAACCTTTTGGACTAAGTCCTCATTACATCTGGAGCTCAAGGCGCCTATATCGAAGCTATATCATATGGATATAGGAAAAACACGGCCTCTTTGACCAATATAACAAGTCTGAGGGACTTGAGCAACACTAGAGTTACTGTGACTACATCAACAGAGTTGGAATAATACAAAACCAAAATCTAGTCATTCTGACTGAGACAAGAAGTCAAAATAAACATAATAGTCGCCTCTACTATACTAAGTCTGAATGAAATAAACAATAAGTCAGATGGACTTATTAAATAAACAATTTCTAATCTTTCAACTAAACAATAAGTTAGATGGACGTCGCCTCTATATTTAAGAAATCAGAGAGGATATTCCTTGAGGCGCGGCGGTGAGAACCACGTCCAACACATCATGGCCACCGGTTCCTTCGTGAAGAGATATTTTCATAGGAGGTGCTGCGGTGAGTACAACGCCCAATACTGCATGGCCACCGGTCCTTTCGTGAAGAGAGGTTTTCCTCAGAGGCGCTGCGGTGAGTACCACGCCCAATACTGCATGGCCACCGGTCCTTTCGGGAAGAGAGGTTTTCCTCAGAGGCGCTGTGGTGAGTACCACGTTCAATACTGCATGGCCACCGGTCCCTTCGTGAAGAGAGTTTTTTCCTCGGAGACGCGGCGGTGAACGACACGCCCAATACTCCAGGGCCATCGGTTCCTTCGTGAAGAGAGGTTTTCCTCAGTGACGCAGCGGTGAGAACCACGCCCTATACTCCATGGCCACCGGTCCCTTCGTGGGAGAAGTTCCTTCTTCAACGGCGTGATAGAATAATATTTTGTAAATCTGAGGGTACCTATTTTATACCCTTTTTCTGACTAGAACCGAACAAAAAGAAAAAAGAGAAAAGACGTGA
This sequence comes from Timema shepardi, assembly GCA_902151425.1. Taxonomy (NCBI): domain Eukaryota; kingdom Metazoa; phylum Arthropoda; class Insecta; order Phasmatodea; family Timematidae; genus Timema; species Timema shepardi. The sequence continues at coordinate 8,947 of CABFVX010010611.1, read as the reverse complement.
TAGCACAGCTGATGATAGTAGCTTGCGGGGTGTGGAAAAGGGGAAGTTCGAAGACACACCGCTACAACAGTGGCGCTCGAGGGTCATGGGAGCGAACCTAACATAGGTTTAGTTCTTTTCTACGACTGAAGAAATAGTAAGTGGATTTGTTAGGAACCACCCCGTCGCCATTCTTGTTCTATATTTTGCTGGAAGGCATGTTGGCGTTATCCGATCCCATACAGCCACGGTGAGTAAGTTTTGAAGCATATTATCTGAATGCATTAGCTTTAATTATCTTCTTTGGATTCCACAATTGTAAGTTTAGTATTTTTTTAGCAGATTTGTATTATTAAAATGACTAAGTAGTATTTTCTATTGAGAGCACGTGGATCATATCCGAGTCCATCCAGTCGTTAACAGTAGGTTTTGAAGGATACTATTATTAAATATTTCAAATCTAATCCTCTTCTTTGGATTCTGCCAATATAATTATTATAACTTCGTATTTTTACGTAGCCTAATTGTGTAGGTGTCAACTTTACATTATTGACACGCTACACAAATAGTGGAAATTAAATATTTTTAAAATTAATTTTCTAATGCAATAGTCCAATAAAAGAGGATTATTTGACCAGCATTTACCCTCATAGCTTTTGAACTTATAAACGAAGCCTAACAATACTTAGAATGCATATAGGCGTTCACTAGAACATCTCTGAGCTTAGTTTTTTTTAAGCCGTATCTTACTATCCGTTTGGGTTATACGTCTATTCATTAATTACACTAATGTGTTAAGGATTATGAAGGTTCTTAATTTAAGGAAGTTCATCCAAATTTTCGTGGAGGGAGATTAGCAAATTATTTAGGAAAACCACCCTCAGTACGCCCATCTGGCATCGAACCTCGATCTCCCCGTCTTCGGCAGTCTAGTCTATTGCGAGAGACGCCCCTTAGATCATGCAGCCACATAATCAGGTCCTGGGCTTATTGTTTGAGTTTATTTAGGCTTAGAGGAGTACACAATTTTAAAAAGTAATAGTTTTGACATATTTGACAAATAAACTAAAAAGGTTTATATATACATATATATAGCCTATATTTAAGTTATCATCGTGATGAAACTAACAAACATACTTTTTAAGGGTGGAGCAAATAAATAATCCCCCAAAATTATTCTTTTTATACAAAGTTTAGAATACAAATCTAACTTTCTTAGACATGCCCAGCACTTCTAGGGGCACGGGGCCGAGATCCAGATTCAAAAGCTTAGAATAAATGCAGAATATTTAATCCTCTTCTTTGGATTCTGCCAATATAATTATTATAACTTCGTATTTTTACGTAGCCTAATTGTGTAGGTGTCAACTTTACATTATTGACACGCTACACAAATAGTGGAAATTAAATATTTTTAAAATTAATTTTCTAATGCAATAGTCCAATAAAAGAGGATTATTTGACCAGCATTTACCCTCATAGCTTTTGAACTTATAAACGAAGCCTAACAATACTTAGAATGCATATAGGCGTTCACTAGAACATCTCTGAGCTTAGTTTTTTTTAAGCCGTATCTTACTATCCGTTTGGGTTATACGTCTATTCATTAATTACACTAATGTGTTAAGGATTATGAAGGTTCTTAATTTAAGGAAGTTCATCCAAATTTTCGTGGAGGGAGATTAGCAAATTATTTAGGAAAACCACCCTCAGTACGCCCATCTGGCATCGAACCTCGATCTCCCCGTCTTCGGCAGTCTAGTCTATTGCGAGAGACGCCCCTTAGATCATGCAGCCACATAATCAGGTCCTGGGCTTATTGTTTGAGTTTATTTAGGCTTAGAGGAGTACACAATTTTAAAAAGTAATAGTTTTGACATATTTGACAAATAAACTAAAAAGGTTTATATATACATATATATAGCCTATATTTAAGTTATCATCGTGATGAAACTAACAAACATACTTTTTAAGGGTGGAGCAAATAAATAATCCCCCAAAATTATTCTTTTTATACAAAGTTTAGAATACAAATCTAACTTTCTTAGACATGCCCAGCACTTCTAGGGGCACGGGGCCGAGATCCAGATTCAAAAGCTTAGAATAAATGCAGAATATNGAATAAATGCAGAATATGAAAAAAAAAAAGGAATGACAAGTAATAAATTGACTATCCACGCTAAAGAACAGTGCGTGCCCAGCCCAACAGTTGGGATTTCCTCAAAAGAAACATAGTGGAATTTTTCACAATTATATTATTGGCTTGGTCCAGTCTTGTACTTCAATTCGAAGTGTTTGGAAACCTCATGGAGTCTTATTATTTTTGTGATGAAACTAAACTTAGCACACAAATAGTGTCGGGCAGTAAATAAAATTCAATTCAAATACTTCATCATGCGTATAACATTTCTGTGCTCAGTTAAGTTACGCATTAGTTTTTGTGCATTGCTTTTCTTTCATGAAAGTGGCAACAAAGTTAAAAAAAAAACTAGAGTCAAGAATTGGTGTAAGAACGGGAAGGGGAGGTCCATTCCCTCTCTGGAAAGAACTTGCCCCCTTTTAGATTTATCTCACTCCCCTCTGATGTTCTCAAATGTGAAGCTGAAAAATGGATTTGTATCGAACTCCATATAGTTTCTAGATAAATCCAACGTTCAAAAAGTTGTTGGGAGTAGATCACTCTAAATAGATTCTAGAGATATTCAATTATCAAAATTACCAGAGGAATATTTTTCAAAATATCTTCTGAGAGCATCAAATTTTTTATGATTTGCCGAAAGCACCATACCAAATAAATTATAGAAGAATCTTTATTTTAAAAAAATATTCAGATGAACACAATAAATATTTTCTTTACGTTTGATGGGGGAGGATGGTCTTTTCTTTTCTTTGCTAGCTGCCTCCTAGACAAATAGGGTTTTGCCACCACTTAAGTTGAATATTACAAAGAGAGGAGACACGCACTTTGCCCCTAGTACCGGGTCTAGTTTGAGCACCTGGTGGTCCTGAATATATGTAGGCTAATATAAAAGTGTATATATATATTTATATAAAAGTGTATATATATATATTTATATATAAGTGTATATATATTTATATATAAAAGTGTATATATATTTATATATAAGTGTATATATATTTATATATAATATATAAGTTTATATATGTATAAATAATATATATAAGTGTATATATAATATAGGTTATATAAAAATGTATCATGGATACATATATAATATATATATAACTATATGAACATTTAATTATATATATAAAGCAATATGCACATATAATTCTAAGGTCTTTCCGTAAATACTAATTTTTGCGGAGTTTCTATTTTTACGGTTTGACTTTCATCCTTATTTTGAATGATTTATGTCAATTTATACACCTGTTCATCAGGTGAACCGTTTGGCAAACTAGCATTTCCTGATATGACCACTCAAGTGCAATGTGTTATGTATTGTGACATTAAGCAAATGCCTTGACCATTCTTGTTGTTGGATCTTAGACTATTTTGGTCTCCCTCGTTTAGAGAGAGCAACTGGTTTGGAAATTCTGGAAAGTCGAGGAATATCAGAAGGAGATACAATGAAAGTGTCTTCATTTGGAATAAAATCTAACTTTGAAGTTGACGATGTTGATCTAGCCTGATGAATAGTTGGATCTGAGGAAGAGCTGATGTTTACTTGCATGTTAGATGGACCTGGAGCGCTTAGTAGCGTGTTACATAAGCCTGTAATGAGCGTAGTTGCTCTACTACTTGTTGGTAAGCTAGGTGGGTCTTGAATGAGGTTAGATTTTTGTGTCAAATTGTTTACAGTGTCGTCATTTATTTTCATGCTTTCATCAACTTCTGAGGCAGAAAAATGTGTATATTTGGAGGGTCACCCGAAACCCATTGACTCCATTTTTTCCTGTTTGGGCTTTTAGGTAAACATTTCCAAATAGTTCGGCTACTTCAAAAGGGGTAATTGCTCTATGTATATTTGGAGGGTCACCCGAAACCCATTGACTGCATTTTTTCCTGTTTGGGCTTTTAGGTAAGCATATCCAAATAGTTCGGCTACTTCAAAATGGGTAATTGCTCTAGCATTCACCCTCATGAAAGTTCTTAGCTCCTCGTTATAGTATTGCTTCAGCACACCCATAAATGACTTATCAAGTGGTTGTAATTTATGGGTGCTATGTGGAGGAAGGCATATTATTGTGACATGTTTCTTCCTGGCTTTTTCGATCAACTCTATGTTTCTCGTGTGACTGAAATGACCATCTAAGATCAACATGACGGGATCACTGTCTTTCGGTTTTGTTTATTCAGTGAAATGTTCAAACCATTCACAGAAAACTTCACTGGTTATCCAGCCTGAAGGCTGTCAACGAAATATTGTTCCTGGGGCAACCCCTTTACTCAGTAGCTAACTGAAGTTCTTCCTTGGGGAAATCATCACGGGTGGGATCTAGCTCCCACCAGCACTCATACACACCACAACAGTAATTAGTTAACCTCTATCGGCAGAAGTTATGGCATCTATCTGCCGTTTGCCTTTTAAAGAAATAACTTGAGGGTTTTTGCTAGCTACTACTGTTAAACCACTCTCATATACATTGTAGATTCCACCAGGAGGATACTGTGCTTTTTGAAATTTATCCTCTAATAAAAAAAAAAATAGGTTGACACTTGTCCTGTTAAAACCTTAAGCTAGTACAAAAGAGGTTCCTGTAGGAGTCCTCAATGAAATAGTTTAATGACGATTTAGGAAGCCATATAATCAGTCTTTTCCAGCAGAGCCTTTCAGTTCCGAAAACTTATGTGTTTATTTTCAACTGAAAAGCTAATCTTTTAACGTCCTGTCTTGTTAGCCCAAAAAGGTTTTTTCCTATGAATTAAAAATATTCAACTAGCTCCTCTTCCATTTTCGGACTAAAAACTGGTTTTCGACCAGACTTGGTTGAAACAGCCTCTTCAGTTGATTTATTTGACAAACGTACATACCTCCGCAATGATGTTCTTGGCACATTGAATAACCTCTCTGCTTTGTTAATACCCATTTATTTCTTCCTAACAGCGATCATGGCCTCTAGCATAGAGTGGCAATCCCATGTTTTCAGCTTATTTTCTTGGAATTTGTAGCCATCTGTGAAAGTACATCAAAAATATTTTAAAAGAATTTAAAGATTATTTTTATATGTATAAAACATACAGAATAAAATTATAAGAGTTTATTTTGTAAAAAAAAATTACCAATTTAAACAACACAGAATACTGAATGAAAATATGCATGAGGGTAAAGTGGGCCTAGTCCACAGACAAGGAAATAACAGGTATGTAGCTTTACGAGATTTGTTGCGCCCCTCGAGTCAGGTAGAACTTAAAATATCCAGTGATAACAACGCTTCCAAGTGAGAATTCTTTAAAACAACTAGCTCTCAAATTGTTCCTCATGAGAAAGACAAGCTGAGAGCTAAGATCTGCCGTCTCTGCGAGTACAATAGTCCAGGTAGCGGTAATCCCTTACCCCACCTCACCACTCTTTCATTGAACAAAACTTTTCAAACAATTGAGTGTGTTGGACCCAAATATACAATGCCAGTGCTTCAACAGTTTAAACGTGACACAAGTCTTGGAAATGCACTTGTAAATGAATTATTAAATATTTTGTGACCAGCTTCTGCGATCTCGGTTCTTTAGGATTCACTTCTTCGTTAGACTGGACTGTAAATAACTTGGATATCAGTGTTCGAGCCCCAATCGGGTGTATTGAGAGTGTTTTTTTTACTGATATGCTTATAATTCTCCTTCAACGCAAATACGGGCACATATCCCAAACATTTTACCTTCCTCATTCCCTATCCATTGGAGTAAATACGCGGATAGCCATAATGGGAAGTAAGACACGGTGCACAAAATATAAAAGTAATTAAAATTAAATACTTATGTTGTAAAGTTTGCATTTATTTTTACATTTTGTTGTCAAAAATAATACAAACAAAATATCTTTAGAATTGTCTCTGTGCACTAGATAAATAAAGACCGCTTTTTCCAACGACATGAAAGAAGCTACGGGTCATCTAAAGAATGTATATTAACAGTTTAGAAGTTCACCAAAAGATTGCAGCACTGGTACTAAGTTTTAGATAGTGAGTCCACTTTATACGCAGGGTCCACTTTTGACGAACTTCCTCTAATACATAAGTATATAGCCTTGACGGAAAATGAAACTCGGTGAAAAACAACAACAAAATACTGATGCCGATGTAGTGTAGTCTATTATGTAATTGTAATTATTATATTATTAGTAAAGTAATTTATAAATGTAATCACATGTTGCATCAATTGATAATATAATGGGTTGTCTGAAATGTCAGAAAGTAGGTAATTTAATTTATCACTTTCGCATATTTTCTACAGGGGCGGCCCGAGGTAAATTTTGTACAGGGGTGGGAATGCTTTTTGACACTCCCTTATATAACGGGGGACATTAGGATGATATGAAGATAATCCCCAAAAGTAACAACTCTAAGCCTAACGTAGCCTGGACATAATAGGGGGAAAAACAGGCGAGGACCATTCTAAAGAGCTTCTAGGTTATTCCAATTTTGAAAAAGTTCTGGGTGAGCACCACTTAAAATAAATTCTATGAAATCTAATTTATTTAAAAAAAAATCTGTTGGACACTTCTTAAAATAGCTTTTAGAGGAGTCTAATTTTCAAAATTTTGCCAAAGGAGGACTACTCCAAATATCCTATAGAAGTATACAAATTTCAAAATATATTGTGGGGAGAACCCTATTCTAAATAGCTTTTAAACGAGTTTGAATTTTTAAAATTCTCAAAACGAAGACCACGTCAAATATCTTCTAGAAGCATCAAATTTTCAAACTTTAACTGGGGAGAAGAGGCTAAAAAGTCCAGAAAACATTTTTTTTGTTCTTGGCCCTCCTTCCCTCTCCCACCCAAATAAATTTATATCACTATTGTATAAACTAATAATATTCTTGATTCTTTGGGTTTAAGAGTAAGTCTTAAAAACATGCCATACACTTACGTTAACACCTCCTCTCCCAACGCCCATGCCAAACCTAGCAACTCCAAACCTAACGTAGCCTAGTTGTGAAGTGGATCTCCATAAATGGCCACCATGCAGTACAACAAACGTTTCACAACGAAAATGGTTAGGGTTACTAAGAAAACTGTTAGAACATGTTTTGTATACAATGTTCGCCTTTTTAATTTTGATAATATAACTAACGGTTTAAGAAATAATTGAAAACGATGGTTTTATGGCGCCATTTTTGGAGAGGTGGATGTAAATTAACTTTTAAAGAGTGACATTATATCAAATTTTATTCACCAATAAAACTATACCACTAAGTAAAATTTCATGTTAGTATCAAAATATAATAAGTGTTATCTTTAGCATCTCGACTATTATGCTCAGGATGCGTTAGGTTTGGAGGTGTGAGGTTTGGGAATTATTTTCATTTAATTCCAAAGATATTTTGGGTTATGATGGTGTTCTGTTTGGCGACCCCTCAATCTGACACCCCGGGCAGTCATCCCTGATTTTCTACGTTTCTTCCGTAGTTAATATGAGTTTAAATTATGTTTATTTCCACCCTTAGAAAGGTGTATCCATTTTTTTACTTATTACCGGATATTTTAGAAAATAATGATACATTATTGATTTCCCATTTGAGCTTATTTTTGTTTTTGGTGACTATTATTGTAAACCTTTTGTGAAAATATTAGGAAGAGTGACGGGAAAATCAGTCAAGAAGTTTACGTGACAATAACAAAGTTTATTTATTTAATATAGAACAATAAAAAAGGTAAATACATAACTAGAACGAAAATACAATAACTTCACGTGAAGCGCTTATCCTCCCAGATAAAGAAAAATCTCCATTTAGATAATGGAATTTATATACTTTAGAATACCTGAAAATAGTATATATATATAGTAATTAGCGATTGTCAGTACAACACTAATATTAGTAGTCATCCTCAAGGTCTATGGTTCAAAGTTTGAATATCCCACGAATTTGAAGAGAAACACAATAACTCCGTTATTACTCCTAACAAATGATTCTACATTAATAACATTAGCACTAATATGGGAAATTACCCAAACACGCACCTTCAAGCAAAACGTAATAAACATGATCATTAATCATGATAAATTTAATATTTACATAGCTCTTACATAGAGACACAAAGCTTATACTTCCTTTAACTTGTGTAATAAGTGGACAAAACAATACTTCATCATAACTCCTAACAAATGTATCAACTTAGGTAATCATTACAAGAAATTAAATATTTTTGCGCCTTCAAACCAAAAGAAATCAACATAATGTTGAACGGTAATAATACAAAGAATCTAACTTTGGACCAAGTCCCAAAACTAACATACTAGTGCCCTGTGCTCTAAGTTAGAACAGTTAACCTGATAATCCCATATACAATATATATGCTAAAGATATCAAGAAAGGACGGGTAGTAAGCCTGAGACGCAAAGTTTGCCACAGCGTGATATTAAATTAAATACATGTACATTAAATATGATATAATTAAAGTGAAATTGCACAGACTAATTGAAATAAACCTCGCGTAAGGAGACAGAAAGGCGACCGCATTTGCAATGAACTGCGTGAAACATTTCATAGTTAAAGTTTAAATGAGTTTAAGTCCCAAACATTAATTTTGATAAGAAATCCCTCCATTACGCCGAAAATGAATTTTAAATATTAAATAAAATATCCCGGCCTCTAAGTCGCCGTCCTCACCTAGGTCAGTCGGCGGTATGATGAGTGACCATTGCCGTTCGGCTGTTGCCCGACTCAGAGCTACCAACTTGACAGTTACGCCAAGCTAGGAAGTCTGCGAAAGGGCTGATTTGTTGTTTGAGTACCGAGTCATTGTCATGACTCTTAACCTCGCGAATGAACTTATAAACCTGATGAA
>CABFVX010010610.1:0-13439 GCA_902151425.1 Timema shepardi | reverse complement strand
CGAACTTCGATTCGACTTCGAGAATATTCTTGAATATTTGCTTCGACTTCGCTTCGAACTGAAAAAACTGGCTTCGCACACCCCTATTGCACATTACTGTGATGTGTTTTAAACGGGGATGTTAGGAACTCCATTATTCTGTTACATGCATAGGCCTCACATTTTCACTGTTTTGGTAGAATATGAGCCACTATTATACTTATTCCCGTGTGTCTTTCATAACTGTGGCAAGCCACTGCACTCTTGAACAATAACATTTGAGTTATTACAAATAAATAACATATCACTGTCGTTGATAAAACACTATGAAACTAATAATAAGTTACACTGTGTTATGCTATTATACTCTATTATTTTATTACAAAAATATTTGAAAATTACAGGGATTTATTTTACCCCTAGACTTTTCTAGAAGTCAAATCAATAAGAAAAAATGAGCCAATTTTTAGAGGAAGAAAATCGGATATAAAGGTGGGAATAAATTGAAATTCCAAACATTACAATGTATCTTATCAACTTTTACTGTCATGTTTCTTTAATAAAAATCTTCATCATCAGAAACTGTTTCAAGCCTTCGGCTGGGTCAGTTTTGTAAAAAGCCTCCATTTGCATTTGTCCTTCCAACATTCTTCTCCTCTCACTCGCAGTCTTGCTGTTACCTGCTCTTTCCATATCATAATATAACTATTACTAAAACATTCATATAGCAATGTAAAATGGATCTCTTTATAATTAGTGTGAACTGTGTTCGTTCCTTTATCTTGTACCTTCTTTCATCATGTAACCAACATAGGGCTGTACGAGGACCACAATTTGAGACGATATCCAGATGAGAATATGAACAAAATATTCAGACACAAGAAAGAGACAAGAAAACTTTCTTTGAAAATACAAAAATGTTAATTATTTTTATCAGATTATTATAGTTTATAGATTTCCTTTTGACACTTGGACTGGCGCTTGCTTTGGATTAATTTGTGGTTCATTCAAACACTTCAGAGGTAACTCTACACATCTTAAATGCAATGAATAAAATGGCAATAGCTGCAATGTATACTTGAATTATGTAATGTCAAAGATAAATATTGAAAAACAATATTTATAGACATAACATTTCTTAATTGAAGCTGTTTTTAGAGAAAAGGTTCTGTCTGTTATCAGGTATGTAAGCTATTATTAGAAATAATAAATTCTCTGGTTTGTAAGTTTGTTAGGGCAGTTATATACTTTTACATTTTTTCTCTCGTCTGATAGAGATAATTTAGTCTTGCAACAAAAATAAACATTTCAAACTCACCTATGTAGCTTCTCATATAATTTCTCTTCATAAAATACAACTCTCCATTTATATTTTATAAAATATATCTACTTGCACTAAGACCTGTTACTTACTCGACAGTGAACTCCGTCCCTCCCACGGGGATACAATACACAAACTGAAGAGCTGACCAGAGTCGGTGAAACTCGGTGCATTCGTCCACATTCATCACACCATTTGTTGGTGCAGGGCCCATCCAAATAGGATCATCCAGGAAACTGCGCAGTCGACTAAGTACCACTTCAAATATTGACAGGCCACAACAAAGTCGTTCTCGAGTTAGCAGGTCTCCTTCACGCGCAATCATAGATTGCTGAAGGAAAAATAAATGAATCAACAACTATCTTAGAAGTAACTAAAGAGAATAGATGAAAGATTTAATTGAACATACATCATGCAGTTTGCAAAAAATTTGAGTGAAGAAAAAGTTAATAAAATTGTTAAAAAGTGATACTTTAACAAATGTTCTTTAGGTCTGGGGAAGCACATTTAGAGTGGATGTAAAATAAATATTATTGATAGCAAACACAAATTGTCTGTGGTCAATTGTTTTTAAGGCACGTTTTTTTATGTGAAACAAACTTTCTTTAATAATAGTTGCATGTACATTTTTTATATGTATGAAAAAAGTGCATGGAGCAAAAACATTTAGTAATAAATAAACATTTTTTAAATAGTTTAAGTTTACTTATTAAATGTACAATACATCTCTTTGAACATAGTTTTTGTTTTGTTTTCGCTGTTTACAGATAAATCTGTCAGAATATTTCTATCACCCTCTTTTAAAATATATAATTACTTTTTTTTTAAATTCATATATGAAACTGATCTAATTTTATAATAATTAGATACTTTTTTTTATTTGGCCTATGATTTTCATGTGTAATTAGGAGAGTTGGGACCATCAAATCTCTTGAATCCTCAAGGATTCAAGACTAAAATCCTCAAAAACAGTTTTTTTTCTTTCAATTTTTCAAGTGAAATTAGTTTTAGAGTCTTAATAATGCATATTGTGGTTCCGACCAATTATAATTATAGGAAGAACTTAAAAACCAGGCCCCAGACCAGTAATTTAACACTTAACTAAATGTATGAATGTTTAAAAATGAGTTGGAGCAGGTTTGAAAGTCCTGGTTGGGGGTACCGGCATGGATGGGTACAGGCTTGTCCGGATCTTTGTGGTTTGTGTCAAAACGATGATTGTTCATTCAGTCTGAGAGAACCTGTATATTATATATGTCTATATACTCTGCATCACATGATTTGCAGTGTAGATGATAGATAAAGTTATTGGTTTTGCAATTGTAATGACCAGAGATTTTGTATTCCAATTTGGTTACTAATTTCTTTATTAAATTTACTCTTATTAATTTATTTTTCTTTTTTCTTAATTTTTATCAATTGCCATTATTATAAAACTAAATGTATGAATGTTATAATGAAAGGATTATAAGAAAGAATGTTAACATTTGGTTACTATTTGTATTTTCTAATATTCTACTATATTTATATTTCCTCTTATGTTCATAATTTTTCCCAAGATTCGGATTCAAGATTAAGGATTCAAAGGTAATTTGGAGATTCAGATTTGTAAAATAGTGAATTCCACCCAACTCTAGTAATTAGTCTTAGGCACCCCCCCTCCCCCCTATAAGACCAAGAAGATTATGAATTGGGCAGCTCAACCGTTGTTACCCAATTCATGAACTTGACGAGTTTTCGCCTAATTCGTGAAATAGAAAAGCTAAGACCCAGTTTGCTCTTTAAGCTAATTTAACTTTTAATTGTTTTACAATGGAAGTTTAGGTTAAGTTAAGTTAGTTAATACTATCTCGTTCTCGGGTCTTGATATTTTTCCATTTTATCCCAAAATTAAAAAGTGGTTCTCTCACATCTCTGACATAAACATCAAATATGATACAAAGAAAATTTGGGTAGAACCCACTCTTTTATGGATTAAGTATCTCTAAATTACCCCCGAATCCAAATCTTGGAAAAAATTATGAGCATAAGGGAAATATAAATATAACCGAAAATACAAATAGTAACTAAATGTTAACATTCTTTCAGTTAAGTGATAAATTACTGGTCTGGGGCCTGGTTGTTAATTTAATCATATAATTATATTAGTTGTGGACCACCAAAAAGCAGCATTAGAGCTCTAAAACAAATTTCACTTGAAAAATTGATTTTCTTTCTCAAGGATTTGAGTTTTGAATAGGAATTTTTTTTTGCTCCACAAATCTAAAATATCCCTAAGGATTCAAGGGATTAGAAATATTCGAGGGTCCATCCTTAGATACAAATCAATATAGCTAACACAGTTCAAAACAATCATTTCAGGTTTGAATGATCATATTTAGCAATGTTTGTATGTAAACTACTCCTCAAATCCTACTTCGTATTCCCTGCTTGGCCGGAGTACAAATTTTAGCACTAAAATATGACTAATTAGGGTGTGTACTGAGTTGGAGAAACAAAAATTAGCGACTTTTTTGACCACAAAATTCCTTCACTAAACGGTTGAATATCAGGCTTATTTAATGCATATATAGGCATAACGCACTCATATGCAACATTAAACTTTTAGTAGATGGCAAACGTTAACTTTGTCCTTAGTATTATGGTAAAAACAATCTGGCAACGTGTGGCTAGCAAATGGCATCATGGGTAGTGGGTGGCGTGACTTTTCAGGGGCTTTCATGATCTTTTTTTTTTCATACAATTAGTGACTTTCGTGACCCAGTAGACAGCTAATTATGTTTTTTCCTATAATAATAAAAAAGAAGAATGGTAAATTTAATAATCTTCATTTTACTTTGTTAATGTCTTATTTCGTAGAGTGGGAAATTGAAAAGATGATGATGTGAAACCCTAAATTAAATATTTTGAGAATTCAAATAATATCAAATGTACCTTTGGTGTTCCAAGTTTTTCAACGCTGGGAACAATCTGAAGGGAAGAATATTTGACTTCAAGACGTTTCTGTTTGGTTTCAGGCTTCTCACCATCTGAAGACACAAGTTTGTAATAGTTATTGTTTAATTTACATTGATACACTATACACTACTATGGAATCAATCAATGGGCATGTAATGACGATAGAAAAAGAGAGGCTGCAAAACAAAATGTTGGAAAGAAATAAGTAGGAAAAAGAAACAAGATTGAGGAAGATGGAGGCATTTTACTAAACTGACTTGGCCACAGGCTGGAAACAGATGATGACCTTGATCAAAATTAAAACATATTAAGAACCTGCAGTAATACATGCACTGGATCAAGGGTTTCCAAATGGTGGCATGTGATACACAATTCCCCCCTTTTTTGCACTCCTTGAGGTTTTTCGGAAAAGTAATATACCGTAGTAAAATTAATGTTTTTAAGCATGAAAGAGAAAGTTTTGACTTGCATTGGGAGAATACATTTGAGCCCCAACTGATGTTTATTCAGAATATCTTCCTCTGCTGTATTATATTGACATAACAAAAATAGTACATTTTAGCTGGAAAACTTGTTTAGTATATAATCAATCATATTTAAATTAACACTTATTATTTCATTCACAATTAAACATCTGTTCTATTTTGTGCAAACTTGACAAAAATTAGCCAATTATGATGGATTCGACTGTGGCCCTCGGGCACTTTTGAGTCGGAAACCCCTGACTCCCACTACCATCACTACCACCACTTCTTCTTGAGGAAGATGCTATAATAGCATAGAAATATTGAAGTATGTGTAAATCTGTGTTAGTGTTTTTACTTTTATTTGTGTTCTACTATTTTCCAACTATCCTACCATTTTATAAATAATAATATAGTATAATGTAAAATAAATGCTTCATATTTAAAAAAATATTATTCAAACTAGTATATTCTGAATGTAATTTGACACTTAGTTCAGTTGGTAGTGTGTCTGCCTACTAAGCTAAGGATCCCGGGTTCAATTCCCGGCATGGCGGAAAAATTCATAATTACTGAAATGTGGGTTTTCCCTTTCACAGTGATGAATTAACGGTCAGAGGGCTGGATGTTGTGCCTATCCTAGACTTAAGTTAGATTATAAGGCATATGAATCTACGACAAGCCTATCAAGCCGGCAGTGGAAAATATATGGCTTGGTTAAAAAAGTGACCCAAACCACAGCTTGAAAACAGTAATGGATTTATAAAATTCTGAATATAGGCTTACATTTGACAACATTCATGCCCTAATTATTATTTTTCAGATCAATATGAGGGAAGATAAGTTTAAGTACCCACTCGACAAGTATAGGTTCTTGCGTGGCTTTTAAAACATTGCCCGCTGAAGAAATAGTCCCTTCTATAATCTGGTTTATGAAACTAATCTCGACACCTATACAATTTACAATGTAGGCCTACCTACGTTATTTACAGAGTTCGGTGTTTCTATCCACAGTAACATGGCAACACTTTGTACCTATAATCCATTCATGACCTAAGCTTTCAACTGAACGAATATTGGAAAATTCTCCTAGGACAAAAAAAAACTATCTACCCCTTGGTTCACTAATGAACTATTCAATCTAATCTCGGCCAGGGATAGATACTTTATCAAAATGAAAAAAGCTAAAGACAACTTAAATTATAAACAAAACTTCTTAATTCTTGGTAAAACCAATAAGACATCCCAACAGGTTATTAAAAAAAGTTAGAGATACCGGTAACAAAAATATCATCACCGATGACCCAACGGATATTGCAAATATTTTCAATGACTTCTTTATAAACATTGGCCCAGTTTTGGCTAAAAGTATTAGAAACGTTGGATCTGAACTAAACATATCTAAGAAAGAAAATAAAGAAAGTTTGAGTGAGTTTTAAAAAATGGACATTCCAGAGCTGCTCGCTATAATAAACTCCCTCCTCAACAACTGTTCGCCAGGGAATGATAATATAACTATATTGATAAAACTAGTAATGGAAAGTCTAAGTCCTGTACTATTAAAAATAATTAACTTATCCTTTTTAACTGGAATAGTGGCAGATAAAATGAAAGAATCCTTGGTTGTTCCTATACATAAAAAAAGCACTATAGATCTTTGTAGTAACTATGGGCCTATTAGTCTCATCTCTAATCTTGCAAAAATAATAGAAAAATCTGTCAAAAATAGACTCTTGGAATATTTAAATAGAAACAACTATTTTTTTTGCTTGACAATATGGTTTCCTGAAAGATTCCAATACTCAAGCTGCAGCTACGGACCTAATATATAAAAATTCAAAATACTATTGACAAGGGAAACTTGGGAATGGGTTTATTTATTGACCTGACTAAGGCTTTTGATACAGTTGATCAAATGATATTGATTGATAAATTGAAGTGTATTCAAATAGAAAACTCTCCGTTAAATTGGGTTAAAAACTATTTAAGTCATAGTTATCAAAGAGTTCTGATAAAAAATGAGCAAGGCTCAAAATTCTTTAGTGACTATAAACAAATAACTTGTGACGTTCCTCAAGGTTCAATTCTTGGACCCATTCTGTTCTTAGTTTATATAAATGATTCACACAAAATTAACTTGAATGGACACATTCAGCTTTTTGCAGACAACACTTGTTTATATTATGAAAACATTAATATAAATGCTCTACTAAATAATGTTGAGTCCGACTGGATTCATACCAATAAACTTTCTATTAATTTAGAAAAAACTAAACTTATTCTATTCTCAAAACCGAGCTATAAAAGAATAATAAAAAAGAAAATCATGAAAAATGAAACACTGGAATATGTCGACTCTCTCACTTATCCGGGCCTAACTATTGACAAGCACCTATTATGGGACAGCCACATAAATAATATAACAAAAAAACTTATTCCCCTTGCAGGAGCTTTAAGCTGTTGTGCCTATGTATTAACTAATCCAGTGAAAAGAACTCTTTATTTTTCCTTGGTACACTCACATCTTATATATATGATTAATATTTGGGGTTTTGCAACCAAATCAAGACTTAAAAGACTAACCACACTCAAAAATAGAATTATTAGATCATTATATCAATTACCTGTCAGAGAATATAGAACTACTGAAATTTATAAAAATCTGGATTTAATACCTCTAGATAAACTGATTATCTACCAAACAGGCATTCTTGCTTACAAAATAATTAAAAATAAACTTAAAAGTACCCACACTTTTGAATTAACCCATTCAGGTCATCATACTAGAGGCTCACTTAAAATATATCATGAATCTTTTAACACTGTAAACTATGGAACAAATTCAACATTAAATAAAATGACTATAGTATATAAAGCAATTCCAACAGATATCACTGGTCTACTTGAACTGAAAATTTTTAAAAAACATTATAAAAATGTCTGTCAGTAAAGAACTTTAAACTTAAATACCAAGATTTTGAACAGTTATTGACTACCTTTTCTATATTTATCATTAACATAGGTCTTCAATACTATAAAGTTACCTTATGTAAGAACCTCTTATTATTTTATTTCCTGTATTTACCTGCATGTATTGTTTATTTTTGTAATAATGTGTCTGCAACTTTTAACTTTTATTCTTATCTCAATGTACTTTCTTATACATTATTTGCTACTATCATTTTTTTTCTCATTTTTATTTATTTTGTGTTTATCTTACAGTTATTGATAAAAGTTACTAATAAATATTATCACACATTTTTCAAAATTTTCAAAATTATCTTATCAGTAATATTGTACTGATACTGCTGTCTTTCATTGTTTTGTATATTCATCTAAAAATTCTTTTGATTTTGTTTAACTTTATTTCATGTTAAAATGTTCATAATGTCTTCTTATTAATCTGTTAAAATTAAAACCTATGTAAAACTACAAATTCTGTAAAACCATAATCCTAGGAGTGAGCTATTGCTCTTTGGATCATGTAAATAATTTATTTAATTAATAAAATATATATATATATATAAGGTTTCAGTAATAAATTTTAATTTTGAATAAACACAAAATATCACTGAAAAGTGAGATTTAAAAAACGAAATTTAACTAAAAATAAAACAATTTTTACGGAGCTCTAGTTACAGGAAAGTGCATCTCCTTATTTTAACCCATCATGCATTTTGTCTGATAATATGTGACATCCAACCCGTACTGTGCTACACGCATCATTTAGGAATGGACGGGAATGGAATTTTTATTTCAGGACGGGAAATGAGTCAAAATATTGGAATTCGGGACGGCAACAGGAAATTTTAAAATTACTCTTTAGAATAATCTTAGATTAAAAATATATTGATTTCTAAGCTAATATCATAAAACTTGTCAAAATTATAATATTAAAACCAGCTTTGGTGGCTGCATGGTCTAAGGCATAGACTACACAGCCGATGATGGGGATATTTTGTATGATCTTGGCCGGGTGTACTAAGAGTGGAAATTCCTAAATGGTTTCCCACTCTATTCACGCAAATGCAGCCACACCTTGAAATTCAATCTTCCTCATTTTTGCTAACACACCAGAGTAATTAATACATTGTCATATAACCGGAACGAGTGATAAGACACGGTGCTAAAAATAAAAACAATAAAAATAACATAATAAAATAAATAGAAGTGGGCATGAATAGCAATTTTATTAAAGATGGGTTACTCGAATCTTCGAATCCTCCACCTCATAAACAAAGCATAATATTTTGAATTCAAAAATTACTTAATCCTTAATATTTATTTTGTCGGACAAAAGAGATAAACATGAATACAATCTTCTTTTGAAAAAAATAATCGTTAGGCGTAGAAAATCTTACGTGCCTAATACCCTACCCTCCCACCTATATGGGAAACTTGGACTCGACTGTTGTAGCGCATGACCACTTCTGAAACTTTCACCTCATGAACAATCTTGTAAATATTTTAATGAACATAATAAAACTTTTCAAAAACTGAAAATCAAAACTAGAATTACAAATAAACTCGAAATAAATAAAACAAATTACGGCTTTTTTTTAACAAAAATAAGAACACATTATGGATTATACAAAGTCAACTGCCATTACACAAGATATAAAGTTAGCTGCCATGACGTATATTATGTTTACTCGCCCGAGGGATGATTAAAATAAAGATACTGTTAATTCTTACTACCCAACTGGTTTTAATTATCTACAACTTTGCAAAGAGCCCCAATTTATTGTTTGCTTACAATCCTTAAGTTAGACATTTTGTTGGGTTTCATGAAAAAAATTACTGTCAACAGTCAGAAAGCAATAAAATTTTATTCATCCCTACCGGCCTACGTATTGTATATCGATTGTTTGTTTAAAATCGATTCAGGTAATTTGATCACTTAGTAAGCGCTCTCAAGTTTTAGGATTCAAATAACGACTTGCTAATCCATTATTTATTTTAAAATTGATTTTAACTTAGTTTTAATTATTTTTTTAAATATGTTATTGAAGTAATTGTAGAAATTATCAAACGTAGTTCTGCCTTATAAAATGGGAATGAACATATTGTAGTAAAAAATATGTTCGTGTTTTAAATAGAATGTATTCTCAGAAATCGATATATCGCAAGAATCGAATATATTTGTTTTCTATGCGAAAATAGATACATAATACAATAATAAAACATACGTAGGCATTATTGCATTCACTATTTCCAATGTATGTTTAATTGTTAAGCATGTTGTTTTAGTCTTTATTAAAAATATCTGTTTGTATTTTTATTTTTGCTACAATAAAATACCCTTCAATGAAGATTAAAGTTGATCAAAGGATAGCTAGGCCTAATCTGTTTATTTCACATGTTTTTTAAAAACTTAACTCATTCTATGAGTCTAAATTGTTTAATTTGGCTGGATTTTAACCTGCATTTTGCGAGGGGTGGTTGGTGGTTGGGGTTGATTAAAATTATAAGCATGATTGAAATAAATCTTAATTTACAGTTTAGGCCTATATTGTGTAATGTAGGTCTATTTGTAAATCATTAGAATGTTTAACGATTTGCTAGGATTCGGATTCGAGAGTAAAATGTAGATTCGGATTCAAGAAATAGTGGATTTGACCCATCTCTAATTTTTATCAATTAAAAAAATCAAAATTTTGAATTAATATCAAAGAATTCAATTAGTAAAATAGTTAATTTTATTACATTTTTGATTGAAATAATTTTATTAGTTAATTTCATTTGAAAATTGTGTTTTATATTTAGTTATTTGCATAGTGCATAAAATACTAAAAAACATAATGTTTGGCAACTATTCAATTTGTTCTAAGTATTAAACAGCAAAATATTATCTAGGTTTGTAACCTTAAAAGTTACTTATCTTAAATGTCCTTGCTATGTTTAACACCCCTTGTACTCTACTCCCTGTCTGGCTCACCAACAGAGATATTGATCTTTCATAACTGGTTGACCTTAGCAAGCTACTTCCTTCCCCCCTTCCTCTCATTTCTAACCCCAAAAGATAGTAGAATATATATCTGTCCTTCCCTTGCTGAACATGACAAATAACTGTTGATAGAAAGAGCACAATCAGTCACCCACCTCTCCAACCTGTCTCTCTACAAGTGGTAAATAACCCCCTCCCCTTCCTATCCCAGCCACCAAGTTTGCTAAATAACAAAGAAGAAGACTGTCTAACAAAGAGATTAACAGTGATGAGTCAGCAGTAACTGCTAGAACACCAGCACCATGTGTGAACCCTTTGTTTGGTTTCCCAACCTGAAACTCTTGGAGGAAAGGGTCAATTCCGCCTGACCTACAGGAATAGATAAACTCCTGACCTTTTCCCATTTTACTAAGGGTTCGGGATCCAGTACACCCCTAATATCATTCTAACATATCTCAACAAACATATCTCAGTGAGTTTGACAAATTTTTGGGGTACAAAAACTTAAATAAAATCTTGTATAGTTTGTTTCTTTTAACTGAATCTATGTTTAAATGATATACCATGTTGTATGTCCACTCTTTTCCTCCCTAATATTTGACAAATGGTAAAGATCTGATCCTATGTTAAACTATTTCGAACAGATCCACAATGATGAGTCCCATTATTTCCTCTGAGTAAATAAAATAAAATACAAAGCATGCCAAGATTCAATTCGGCCCTATTGGCATGGAATACTCAGCTCAACTATGAGTGATACTTGCTCTGTTTACCTTTGCAGTGGGGTCTTGGAAGGATGTTCTGGAAGGGGGCTGCATGCAACAAGTCACACACCTCCTCCTGGGATAGAGCTTGCTCCATAAGGAGACAGAACAAAATGGTGTTGCCAAACTCTCGAAAACTGTGAAATAGCTCCGTCCTGGCGTCCGGATACTGCACAATGTCGTTCAGCTGCGCATGGTAATAGCCAAGAACACCTACCCACAGTCAGAACATTTTATATTGAAACATTTACGAAACTAGTTGATGCAATAAAATTTTATAAACATGTGTTAGGCAATAAACATTTCCATTATATTTCTCTTCCCTTCTTCCAAATATAACATTAGCTTTCACAAGTTTAAAAATAAAGAAAACAACTGCAAATAACTGAAATGCTATTGGGTCAAGTTAAAGGCTGTTTTGGAAGTGACATTCAGTGACTTTAAAATGTTAGGCCAAGTATAAAATTGCTTATAACTGAAACATGATTAACTATACAAACACTTAATGGGATATCTTAGCATTTTATTGGACAAGGAACTATATTGTTAATTGTATGTTTTTAAATTGTTTCTTGCTATCTAATAAAAGGTCACCGAGACTAATAGTTGACATTTAATTATTGTAGAGTGTGCTAAGCTTTGAATATTCGTTAGCTACGACTTCAATTTATAGAAACATCAAGAGGATACTTGAAATCTGAGTACTCGCAGAGCCCTATGGTTTAGTTTTAATATTCTTATACTACATACACATTTAGTTCGTTTTCAAACATAATATGGTACAGAATATAAACAACATATTTTGAATGTGAGGTTAGATCCATAAAAAAGGATTAACATTTTAAATGTTGAGAAATCCATTTCAATAATTGAGAAAAAATAATAATTTAAGAGTTAATATTGATAAAAGAGGAATTGTAACATTGTCACCAGTTCCATATATTTCTTATTCCCTCGGCACTAAATTGTTTTTTTCCCATCCCATTTCCATACATCATTCATTCCTTCCCACACCATATATACCAGAAATGTGCATAATCTAGGTCACTGATCTTTAAGAGTCAAAACTAATAAAATGGTGCACTAACATAAGATAACTAAAGAAAGATGGCACTATAAATTAATAGCAGTTGCAAAGCTTTATAAACAGTTGTCGGCAATGTGTAGTGACCTGGAGAGCCATAGTCGTAACGAGGTAGCTTGCACACTTTGGGCATGGCCTCCATGAGTGTCTTGGTGAACTGTAGGATGTTGCCTTGGACCAAGCTCTTGACGATCTTAAGGAGCTCCTCCATCACCACAGCGATTCCCTGGTAGCCCAGGAGCTGGCACATGGTCCGGAAATGCTGGGCTCCCACAAACCCTACACAACAATGTCACATTTAACAGGATAGTAGATGAGGAGCAAATTGGTAGGGCTCCTAATCCTCAAGGATTAAAAACAATTCGTTATGAGATTTAAAAAAATATCCTTATATTTAGAATATGATTTGTTTCAGAGCTAATATGATTAAAGAAGTCAAACTTGATACCTTGATTCTTACTTGTATCGAAATAATCAAGAATATTTTTTATTCTTAATAAAATAAAACCTAGATTTTGTGGACTAATTGGGGCTGGGCTGGGGTGGGGTAGGGGGGATTTGTCCGTAAAATCAGGGTGAAAGAATGAAAGAAATTAAGAAAACAGGCATATATTTTTCATGTTAGTAATATATTTTTATAGCAATGAAGTGGGTTAAAGTAATATTATACCTATTTAAAAAAACAGTACACTCTTTGCATTTTCTTTTCTTTTTTAAATGTGTGAAACAAACCCATCCGGTTTTTATTTGTGTATTTGTCTTGCTGTTTTCAATCCCATCGCACATGCTGGTTGGAAGGCTTGTCTCTCTTGCAGTATTTTACACTTTGTCCACATCAGCTTGTTCTTCCATCCTAGTCATTACCTAGTGTCCAGGATCCACTTTGTCCACACCAGCTTGTTCTTCCATCCTAGTCATTACC
>CABFVX010010609.1:0-13449 GCA_902151425.1 Timema shepardi | reverse complement strand
CTCACCCTGTCCCTGAGTCTTCCCCTCTCTCTCACCCTGTCCCTGAGTCTTCCCCTCTCTCTCACCCTGTCCCTGAGTCTTCCCCTTTCTCTCACCCTGTCCCTGAGTCTTCCCCTCTCTCTCATCCTGTCCCTGGGTCTTCCCCTCTCTCTCGCCCTGTCCCTGAGTCTTCCCCTCTCTCTCGCCCTGTCCCTGAGTCTTCCCCTCCCTCTCGCCCTGTCTCTGTGTCTTCACCTCCCTCTCTCACCCTGTCCCTGAGTCTTCCCCTCTCTCTCTCACCCTGTCCCTGAGTCTTCCCCTCTCTCTCATCCTGTCCCTGAGTCTTCCCCTCTCACACTAATAAAGTTACCCTCACTACTGTATGGAATAACAATGTTCTTATTTCATAGAGTTTGATAGAAAGTCTTTATATGCAATCATAATAGTTTTACAAGTGTTTTACGAACTTGAAAGTAAAATATAGGCGAGAAGACACCACGTAGCAACTAATTGCAAGTGTGTGCGCAGGTGGGTCACATGCGCACCAACAAGGCCTGTCCCCTGTACCAACCGTCAGCCCCCGCGCCCCCGCTCAATGTCGCCATGACGGAAGAACAAGAGGAGGAGATCGAGAAACAACTCAACGCAGACGACGAGGATCTGGTCAATGTGGACGGAACAAAAGTTAAACTGTCGAGTAAACTCATCAAGGTGAGTTGTCTCACCTTACTTCTCTTTCAGGCTCGGCTAGACGATCTGAATCTCAGGTCCCTAGTTTGATGCCCTGCAGTGGTGGCTTGTGGGGCTCTGTCCCCCCATTGGGTGGTTTCTAATGGCTTGTGTACTGGAGTAGAGCACTGGACCACCAAGCCAGAGGACCCGGGTTCTATTCCCGTGTCCAGGCATCATTTAACTTATTTAGAGTAGAGATCCTGTCACACAGCTATATCTGTGCCGATGTTGATTCCCGCGTAAAGAGTCAACTAATTGGTTGACTACCTAATAATGCTCTTAGCCTTTCAAGACAAGTGAAACTCCTTAAAGATGAGCTTAAGGTTCTATCTTTTGAATCCCCAATAATTTAGACTTGTGCTCTTCTTTCAGCACGCAGAAGAAATGAAGCGACGCACCCTCTTGCTGAAAGTGCCCAAGGACGCTGTGAACGCTCGCAAACGTAGACGGCAAGTCAACGAGATGCACTGCGACTACCTGAAGAGACAGCAGCGCCCCGCTAACCGCCGGCGCACAGATCCGGTCGTGGTCCTGTCAACCATTCTAGAGTCGATCCTCAATGAGATGAGAGGTTTACCAGATGTGCAGCCGTTCTTGTTCCCGGTTAATGCCAAGGTGACTAAATATCTGGTTTTATTCGATGTGAGCAAGAAGTTGTAAGGAACATTCCGAGCAAGGCTTGACTGAGGTACAAGTCTCACATCATAGTGAGATGATGGGAGGTTAAAAGGAGTGAAGCGTGCTTTAAACATGTATAGCTGGGTCAGATACACTTATTTTACAAATCCGAATATTAATCTTGGAAAAAAATAATTATCTAATAAATGTTAATAAATAATATTAGCACCGCATCTTACTACCCGTTCGGGTTATACGCTTCTTAAGTACTAATTACGCTAACGAATTAGGAATTGGGAAGGTTGAATTAGAGGAAGTGAACCCACATTTGCGTGGAGGTAGAGTTGAAAACCATTTAGGAAAAACCACCCCCAGTTCACTTGACCGAGATTCGAACCTTGATCTCCCCGTCCTCAGCAGTCGAACTCAACACGACAAGCGCATTAGCCAACTACACCACCGAGGTGGGTAATAAATGTTAATATTCTTTGTTATAATCCATTCATACATCCAATTAAGTGTTGAATTACTGGTCTGGGGGCTGGTTGTCGAGTTCATCCAAAATCATGACTTATTCTGAACCAGCATTAAGCAGTTCTAGAGCCCTAAAACAAATTTCACTTGAACAATTGGGGGGGAAAAAAAAAATCAAGCTAAGGATTTGAGTCTTGAATTTTAAATTTTCTCAAATCCTTGAGTATTCTCTTGGATTTGAGGGATTTGATGATTCATCCCTAAGAAGAAGTGATAGGACAACTCCATACGAATACTATTAGTAGCGTGTTATTTTTATTCTCTTTGGTCTCGACATGTTTCCTTCTTACATGTAACTTCTCATTAATCACATCAAGAGACACAGGATCGAAAGTTACGTTTTCAAAGTTGGAGGTTGTCTCTTAACTATACAACGTATCTTTCAGGTTGTCCCAGACTATCACAAGATTGTTGTCCGACCAATGGATCTGCAGACCATACGGGAAAATCTACGACAGAAGAAGTACCAGAGTAGAGAAGAATTCTTGGCCGATGTCAATCAGATAGTGGAAAACTCTACACTATATAATGGTTACTATTAAAATAATCATACACTAGGACTACTTTCAACCAAAACATTCCTCTTTCACCATTACTTTCTTTTAAATATTGTTGAGAATTCTTTGCTCTCTTTTTTTTAGAAGGGGTTTGAAAATGGTGGTTTTATTGGCTACAACTTTTTCTCAACTGAATAGTGGACATTTTTAATCGAATACAAATAGTTTCAAATTCTGATAGTTACTAATATCTCGATATAACTTGGTAATACTTACTGGTATGCATATTTTAAATATGGTAGGCAAAATTTCGAATAAAATCATGCTTTAAATTAGGAGGGGTGCCCAGCGCACTTACCTTGGTATTACTGGACATGTTTGTGTGTTTTTAGTGTTCTTTATAAACAATTTCTACTTCAGTATCACCAAGGTAAGCGCTGGCTAAATTTAAAAAGAAGTCCTTATAAAACTTTAGATTGTTTTAGGTTTGTAAATACAGTATATATTTGTTTGTGTCGAAGGCGCCAAGAGTTCGTTGACCTTGGCCGCCCGGAGAATGTTTGGTCTGTGCGTGGAAAGACTCGGGGAGAAGGAGGATCGGCTGATGCGGCTGGAGAAGGCCATAAACCCTCTCCTCGATGACAACGACCAGGTGGCTCTGTCCTTTATTCTGGACAACGTCGTCAACAACAAACTGAAGGGCATGTCCGAGTCGTGGCCCTTCCTCAAACCCGTCAACAAAAAACTTGTCAAGGACTACTACACCGTCATCAAATACCCTATGGATTTGGAAACGGTGGCAAAGAAAGTCGCAAGTATGTCATTCTTAAGGTTGTAAAGATCTGAGTTGTTAAACGATGAGGGGTAGAAGGGCAAGGCCTACACTTACCAGAAAACTATTGCTCTTAAAGTTCACTTCAATAACTCGTCACCCGAGAATGCAAGTGTTCTATCTCCATAATTGTTAAATTTAAGATATTTGGTCTTTACTTTTATTTAGAATGCATATGATTCACCTGCGGTGAAATTGAAAATCCTTTACAATTACTTAATAAGATACAAACTCGAGTTGTCATCTAGTGACATTGGTTTTATACCCAAGGTCAAACTTCGATGCTCTTTTACACAAAAGTGAAAAATTGGACATGGAACACTTGCATTCTCGGGTGACGAACTGTATTAGAGTAGACATAGTGTTCTTAAAACTATTCAATTCAATTTAAATCTTCCAAAGTGGTTGAAGATGTCACTCTTTCAATATACCGGGTGGGGAGATCGGGTGTACTCTGAATGGTATTTACTCTCCTTCCACACAAATGTGGATACATTTCCTATAATCTCAACTTTTCTCATCCCAAACACATAATCGTAGTTAGTCCATAACTGAAACAGTGACAGGAAATATTGTATTGGTTCTATCGGCTGTATAGAAGGTTAAATTATTATTAGCACCGCGTCTTACTACCCGTTCGGGTTATACGCACTTACGCTAATGTGTAATGGTAGGGTGATTGTGAGATGAAATGGAGGACCTACAGTTTAACGTGGAATCCGAACCACGGTGGAGGCCTGGCATTCCCCACATTCACAAGATGTCTTGTCAGAGGTGAAGGAAGGGTTTGGTAATCAGATAAATCTGTGCCGGGACCGAGGATTGAACCCCGGCCGCCAGCATAGAAGTCTGACACCTTACCTCTAGACCGCCAGGTCACCTAGAAGGTTAAAAATATATATTTTAATTATTGATTTAATTCTTCCACAGATCACAAATATCACAACCGACATGAGTTCCTCGGAGACATCGAAAGAATCCTTCAGAACTGCATTATTTACAACGGCAAGGATTCGACTTACACGCAGAAGGCCGAGACATTGGTGAATGTTTGTCGTGCGACGTTGGATGAGGTAATTTGTGTTTGAGCCCGAGTTGTTCCGAGACTTTGGAAACAATTTATTGATTTCTATCTCTCTTTTCTTTCATTTAGCGGATGGATACCTCATAATTGACTCACTTTGTATTTATTTTACGACTTTGTACACACACAACTGATAACACGACCCACAGCTCAAACCTGATAGGAAGCCTTTATCTGACAGACAAGTTATTTGTAAAAACATTCTTAGCCTACGGTGCAGCATTGATTAAAACTGCTTCAATGGCCAAATGGTCTAAGGCGTCACTTTTCATCTTGGTCTGTCTGGCCTACCGATGACGGGGAGACTGGGGTTCGGGTCTACTCAGGGTGGTTTTTCCTAAGTGGTTTCCCACCCTCCTTCCATTCAAATGCGAGTAGATTACCTCTAAAATACTTCCTTTCTCATCTCTACCCCATTATAGTAATTATCATCATACATGCACAGGTAGTCCCTTATCTCTCCTCCTCCCTGACCTCTCCTCCTTCCTGATCTCTCCTCCTCCCTGACCTCTCCTCCTCCCTGACCTCTCCTCCTCCCTGATCTCTCCTCCTCCCTGACCTCTCCTCCTCCTCCTCCCTGACCTCTCCTCCTCCCTGATTGCTGACAATGAAACATCAGCCTCCCTGATTGCTGACAATGAAACATCAGCCTCCCTGATTGCTGACAGTGAAACATCAGCCTCCCTGATTGCTGACAGTGAAACATCAGCCTCCCTGATCTCTCCTCCTCCCTGATTGCTGACAGTGAAACATCAGCCTCCCTGATCTCTCCTCCTCCTTGACCTCTCCTCCTCCCTGATCTCTCCTCCTCCCTGATTGCTGACAGTGAAACATCAGCCTCCCTGATCTCTCCTCCTCCCTGACCTCTCCTCCTCCCTGATCTCTCCTCCTCCCTGATCTCACCTCCTCCCTGACCTCTCCTCCTCCCTGATCTCTCCTCCTCCCTGATCTCTCCGCCTCCCTGACCTCTCCTCCTCCCTGATCTCTCCTCCTCCCTGATCTCTCCTCCTCCCTGATTGTTTAACAACCCCAAGCTATCACTTCACGTCGCCTGTTTGTGCAGTACGGTGACCACTTGACTCAGCTGGAGCGCAGCATCAGTTTGGTCCAGGAGCGCGCGCTCGAACAGGCAGAGGTGGACTCTCTCGGTGGCGATGAAGAGAACTACACCATCGCAGAACCTGAACACGGGGTACAACGCAATACATTCACTCACTGCCCATTAAGGGAGATAGGGTTCGAATTCTGATCAGGTGGTTTTCCCACGCTCTTTCCATGTAAATGCGGGTATATCACCTCTCCTCGTTCTTACTCTATAGGAGCAAGTATCACTTATTTGTATAACCTGAACAGGTAGTAAGATGCGGTGATGGGCAATAGATGTATATTACTTATAAGCTATGACCATAGTGTAGTTTGTCAAGGTAAGACTGCCATTGGGATTCGAATCAATCTGTTTTATTGTTTGTTTGAAATGTTACACTCGTACTCGACGTATGTATTGTGTGTGATAGTGAAGGATTGTTGGGCTGTGCCTGGATAGGAACCATTCCTTCATACACTTGTTTGAAAGTGTGGAGAGGGCTAAGAAATGTTGCTATCTAGTCCTGACCTACCCCTTACATCACATCGTACGTCTATGTAACAATGATATTTGTATTTTAGAGCCAAAACAGCTCTCCGGAGCACCCGTTCGGAAAATCCCACCTCGAGGACTACGACTTTGTGGACGTAGAGGGAGATCTAGAAGCAGAAATGGCTCGGGCCAGTAACAGGGCCCGAAAGAAGGAAATTCTAGAAGAAGGTATTTATCAACAACACAAATAATATTCCCCCAAATACTGGTTTTGTTGGATATTATTCTAAAATTTATTTCCTATTTTAAAATATAATTCTTAAAGAAAACGGGACCGTCTTGGGGAATTTAAAGTTCATGAGCCCTCAATTTTCGAGGCCCCCTTCCTCGTTTCTTTGAATATGAAACTTTTTTTTTTACCACACTTTGACATAGATTGACAATTTTTAAAATGATTTCATTAATTATTAAAGGACTAGAGAGTTTAAAAAATTTAGATACTAAAATATCTCCAGGAAACTGATAATTTTACTAACGTGTATCAATCCACCAAGAGCCATTTTTCTATTTGTAAGTACATGTGAAGCCCATTGCTAAGTGTAGTTGGTGAACAAACCAGCACTGGTGTCAGACTCGTATCAAACTAGATAGCTGGTCATGGGGGGTGGTTACATGTTACTTATCTGTGGTTCTCCCGTCTCGGGGTTGAACGAACTAATGGTAATGTTCACGATCACCTGGCGGCTGTTTTCTGCACACCCAAGTAATGCCAACACGCTCCCAGTCATTTAACTAACTCGTTTTGTGTACGAGCTATGACTGAATGTTGTAATGTTCAGATCTGCAGTTCTCAAGCGAAGAGGAGTTGGAAGAGCACATGTTGTCCGAGGGGGACCCCATGCCAGACGACGACAGCCAACAGGCAGCGGAGGCCATGGTCCAACTGGGGAACATGGGTTACTACCCTCAGGCTGGGGGAATACAGCAGGAGCAAGGTATATGCCATTCACAATAGGTTTCTACCTGGATGACAGTTCGAAAATCATATGTTTAGGTTTTGGGTTGCCAACACTTGTAAAATTATTATTATTATTAGCACCGCGTCTTACTACCCGTTCGGGTTATACACACTTACGCTAATGTGTAATGGTAGGGCGATTGTGAGATGAAATGGAGGACTTACAGTTTAACGTGGAATCCGAACCACGGTGGAGGCCTGGCATTCCCCACAAACACTTGTAAAATATCACAGTTTTGTTATAAATGTAAAGATCTTTAATTACCTGTTATATATTACATTTAAAATAACGTAAACTTAAGTTTTCTCATACTATTTCATTTTTTAAAATAATTTCTTTTTGTCCAACTCGAAACAATATTTTAAACATAATTAAAAGTACTTATTTTTCATTTTGAAACGTTGCTGATTTTGTGTAATATATTGCATACATCGATACCTTTTAATACAGGCATCGTATTTACTTGGTAAAGAGAAAATTGTTGTCATTTTTTTTACATACAATACATGATTTTGTGATTATTTTATCATATTTTGAAATATTTAAATTTTCATCAACTGTGTGTCCGCATCATTGTAAAAAACTTGTTTACCGTTATGTTCAATCACATGGTTTAAATTCGTCAGTCGTCATTTTGAGGCTATGTTCGTTAGAAGTTTTTGTGAAAGTGGTGTGAATATTTTTTTAAGTGGAATAAAACTATAAATAAACTTTGTGTCCGACCTCAAATATATATATAAATAATATTGGCCTAAATTACTGTGGCTAACTATCACATTAATATTTTACCATCTGTTTTCATTACAGTCATCCAAAGTGATAGATGTCAGCTGTTGGCGTAGTGATATATTAGGGATAATTTCGAGCTGTCATCCAGGTAAACTTAGCTCGTGAATGACTTATAAACATAGGTCACCTACACACTTCATTTAGCTGATCAGTAGCTTTAAGCTCAGGCTCGACAATTGTGTAGCTTCAACAATTTTCAGCTTATTGTATATGACTATTTCTTTGCTGTAATGTTTCTGGTAACGGATGACTGATTGTTTACTATTTTCTTCAGTTGTGCGAATGTTGATGAAATGCGCAGTCGGGGAAAGTCAAATTACTATTATTTTTTTCTTAGTTTTTAAAATACAATTTATTAATTAATATATTCAAAACAGTTGCTATTTTTACTGTAAAAATATTAATGCAATCGTTCTTTCAAATATAAATTTGTCTTTTATTTTTATTTTAAAAACATGTTTCATAAACTTTTGTAAATACTTGATTGGTAAGTTTAAAAAAAAGTATAATATTATGACAAGCAAACGAGGTAAGGTTATCTGTCCCGGTACTCCTGCTTGAACTTATATCTTAATATTTATCTAAGAATTGCTGTCAACGTTCCACTCCTCAAACCACACTCCAATTATCATACGAAAGGTCCTTTAGAAAACATAAACACACATTTCTTGCTGCGAAAATTGATAACATTGTACTATATTATACATATTGATGGTATCTCTCAGCGGCCGATCACAGGACCTGATGACTGGCGTACGTACGTCAGACAAACCTATTAACTTTGGAAATTAAATGTCTGAGCTCATGTCTGTGAACTAAACGATAATGTAAATGGGTCTTTCAATTTAAAATGGCTATTCGGAAGAGTTAAAACATGTCAAATAACCAATATTAAAATATAATATTATTTGTTTGAAAAGATTTAATATAATTTATGTTTGATATTACATTTTTAATTTAACATAAATTATTATTTTAGAAAGGGACTAGGTAAAAATAATAAAAAGAATCATTCAATTATTTAGTAATCTTCTTAGCTATTTTTATTTTCATTGCTTTGTCATGACAATACAAGTAAACAACTCCAATCAAGTATAATTCAAAATGGACAACAATATTGAATAAATTTACGCTCAAAAGTGGTTTTAAAGCTCTATTTCGTTATTGTTAAATGTGAAAATGCTGGTATTATCTCAATTAAATAGCCTCTGCTTACTATTATGTTTTAAAAATTGATTATAAAGTACATCAAACAGAAGCTCGAAAATGACGAGCCTACAAAACTCTCGATCTCGAGCTTAAATGAGGAGCTCGACTCGAAATCCGAGTACTCGCAGAGCCCTAATACTCACCTATCTTTGCTCTTAATGGTTTCATCTAAAGGTACTTCATTATAAAAACTACGTTATACATTTTAATATCTTATTTGTTTACTTCCACATTATTAAATAGTAAATATCTATCTAACAAGTTTTAAAAGTACATCTTATTATGACGGAGCACCACGGAGAAGACTCACAATTTAAATTACTAAAATTCCCATCAATACTTTTCAGGGTTCGTCTCAAGTGGAGCGGGTTTCCAATTTGCGTCGTGGAGAGGCACATGTAAGTATCAGGTGGTCGTTGGCAGGTGTTTGCCCCCTGACGATACGATACTTGACAACGGTTGTATTTCTGCTCGCGCTTCGAGAGTCGTCTTAGTCCTTGCGCACACACCTTCATTCTCAACATATGCTACTAACATATTATATTTAATATGAGACCACAAATAATGGAATAATATATTCTTTCGTGAAAATATTTCATTTCTTTCAAAATTCTTGGTGATTAAAACCTCCATCTAAGTCTCTATATCATCATCATCATCTTTATCCAGTTTTTTGTTGTTTTTTTTGCCACTATTCACAATTATTATTCTATACTTTTATAAGATTGGTGCGCAAAGTATTTGGACTATTTCACTAAATGTGAACTTAAGAATTTTATTCATTTTAAATACAGCCATAAATATGCCAATGGATCCAATAATTAACAAAATAATCCGAAGGAGTTTTACAAAATATGTATAAATAGTAGTATTTTTTTTGTCTATAAAAATGAAATAAGATACTGAATATTAGGGTAGTATTTGGAAGAAGGTACAGGATAGGTGGATAAAAACACCTAAAGGGGAAGAACACAGTTCACACTTTACGTTGCTGCCAATGGACGAAGAGGTAATGGTTGCCTCTCGAAGAAAGTCGAACATTACTGTCCAATCCCCCGACCTAGGTTTCATTCTATCAGAACTCATCAGGGAGGAGTGGTAAACGCGCAACGCGACTTCCTAAAGGAGGAAACTAAATAACACAAGTGAGAAAAGGGAAATTGGTGAAGAATGGTAGAACACATAGAAAGGAACACAATTTAACTATTAACTGGTAGGTGGCACAAATAATAGGGCTTCTAGAGTAAAGGGCCACTTGAGCAGATTTCCATTTTTACACTAATTTGAAATTAGTTTTAAAGACTGACATTACACGTTAGTATGATATGATAAGATTTTGAAATAAATCATACCAGTTTTTACAAGAAGTGGATGTTACAGAGACCCACTCTTTTATTAGAATGTAGCATGTCAATATGTAAAATTGACATGTCACACCTCGAACCTACATAAAAGTACTTAATTATGATTATTATAGTGGAATTGTATTTAATATTGATTCATTTGGTTCACATTTCATAGCCATTAACTTATAGGTAACACTATTCCAAACTATGTATAATCTATTTTCATTATCTTACTATGATTAGAACGTTTCTATAAATATAAAAATTGACATGTTTTCGCTGAAACTGATTGTTAAAAGATGGACACAGCTACAAACTAGACCAGAATGTCTTGACGTTGATTCAGGTGATACCGGCCCGGATGTGTTGAGTGACTCACATAAAACCATCATAACAATATTCTACATTAGACATCTCGGTCATCCATATTTCATCCCTGATGAGTTCCGATAGAATGAAACCTGGGTCGGGGGATTGGGCGATGAAGGTCGGTTTTCTTTAAGAGGCAACCATTACCTCTTTGTCCAGTGGCAGCAGTGTAAAGTGTGAACTGTGTTTGTCCCCCTTTTATTTCCTGTACCTTCTTCCAAATAAAATACCTCATTAAGCGAAAAGAGGTTTTCCTTATAGAGACATATTCATGTGTGTTGATTCCACATACAAAACAATGGGATGGATGAAATAGTTCGTTCCAAATTGCATGTTGGCATTTTTTTTAATACTTGGTTAAAATAATGTAAAATATGGTGTATATAAATGTTATGATTAGTGGTAAACAAATTGTTATCAAAACGTGACTTTCTATGAGAGTCTCACTAGTTATTTAGACCTTGACATATATATATATATATAAATATACATTGCAGTATTAATAGAAGTGGTTTTCTGTCTTCTCCATTGTTTGTCCAGACGAGAGCATGGACGTTGATCCGAACTACGACCCATCTGACTTCCTGCTCCACGGTCTACCTCAACAGCGGGCCGCGGCGGCTTCTACTCGCGACAAGATCCACGACGACCTGGAGGTGAGCGAGTCGGACGAGGAAGGTGCGGGGGGCCATTTGCAACCCATCACCCACATCACCCTGCCGGATCAGACCAAGAAGGAACCCGAAGACGAGGATGATGGAGGAGACCTTTGGTTTTAAACCAACAAACTTTACTCTTCTTTGTGTTCTTTTCATGTAAATATAATTTCTTCGGACTATATCCAATAGTGATTGTTGTTGTTTTTTTCATGTGAACATCCCCATCTCTTACTGCTCCATCCTTTTTTCTCATAACACAAGAGACGGGTCGAATTCACCATTTTCTGAGGCGTCCATCAGAGACATGCATTCTACGAAAGATGGTCTTAACATTACAACTATCAGTGCAACACAG
Source organism: Timema shepardi (assembly GCA_902151425.1). Taxonomy (NCBI): domain Eukaryota; kingdom Metazoa; phylum Arthropoda; class Insecta; order Phasmatodea; family Timematidae; genus Timema; species Timema shepardi. The sequence goes on along the minus strand of CABFVX010010609.1, from coordinate 1,851 downwards.
TATCGTTCACGAAGGACTTCATCAAGAGAGGACGTTGTACTTGGCTGGACTCGAAGAAGAAGAGAGAATTAAGGCTGAATGGAAGAAACAAGAGCAATAAAATAAAATAAAACAAGGTGAAGAGTATCAAGCAAATAGGAAAGTTTTGGGAAAGAAACCGTAGTGAGCTAAAGAAGCAATGCAAAAAGAGAACCTGTTGGAAAAGCAAGACTCAAAAGTTAAAGAAGAAGCTCAATCTTACGAGTCATTACATCTTGTGAATGTGGGGAATGCCGGGCCTCCACCGTGGTTCAGATCCCACGTTAATACTGTAGGTCCTCCATTTCATCTCACAATCACCCTACCATTACACATTAGCGTAAGTGCGTATAACCTGAACGGGTAGTAAGACGTAATAATAATAATAGATTCCTCTTTTAGTTATTGGTGGATATTGTACACAATGTAATTTTAATGTTTGTCACATGATATATTTACAAGTTCGGACTAATCACATTGAAAGCCGTACGCAGTAGAATGAGGCGAAACACTCGCAAGTGGATGCTCTTGTTCACTTGTTTGAGGTTATAAACATTTAGTCATAGGGACATTGATACCAGGGTAAAAAATATTGTGATCTTGGGGTAAAATGCTCGCCCCCAAGACCCGATGTCCGCGAGTTCAAACCCAGCCAAGTTGACACATTTGTCACGTCAAACGATACAAATCGGTTGCACAACTTCCTTTGGTCCTCTGTGCGTTGTCGTATTTAAAATATCTTTCCAGCAATAATGGTAGCCCCTCTCCCTCTCGCTCGTACAATTTCAGTGAAAAGGGCAACGAAAAACCACCACACTTGAATCACTTGCCAAGTACAGTACTTTCTACCAGATGGTGCAGACAACACTAACCAGCCGAAGGGCTAGGTATATGCCCAGCTCCAGATGGGGGGTAAGCACAACAAACCAACTCTTGGTTTAAAAACATTTCATTATTAAATAATATTGTATAGTTTATAATGAGCAAATTTTGTAGATTACAACTTTCAGTTATGAATATGGGTATTTTGTAAATATTAAATTTAATAGAATCGTAACTACTGTATTACTTGTGGGCTTGTGACAAACCCTCTTCATAGGTTGATATTTGATATAACCATGTAATCTCCATTTCTTCTTTCATGACTGTTGGGTGTGTTTGTTTCTTTAAATATCCACCCTCGTGTACATCCAAAATAAAGCATTCATTGGTAAATATATATTGTGTGTTTATTTTTTAAACTTTACGTACTCCCTAAGATGTCTCTTACCCCAGCTTGAATACCAACTGTCTTAGACAATTCAAGCCCTGAATGAGTTCTATGGGTGTAAGAGAGTCCAATCTCAAACTGTCGTGTTAGGTAGGTCTCTTGTAACGGTCACTCTCAAAGTGTTGTATTCACAAACCTGGACACGAAACTCAAACTTTCTCACGCTCTTGCTGGAAGAGGTTTGTGATTGGTCCAAGTGGTAAAACTCCAGGCTATGTTTGACACACACTACTAGAAGTCAGCGTGCGTGCTGTGTAGGACCCAACTCGAGAGAGGAAAGTAGCTGCTGGGACGCTTGTTCCCCTGTCGAGGGAAACGCAACATGTTCAGTGCCGCGAGTGAATGGGCAGCAGGAGATGCTTCAAACACATTTCCAGAGGTTAATGGTGACTTCATCATCTTGAAGCCGCTGAAAAACCAGTCGTTAATGCTCCTGAAGTTATTCGCTGCGTCTGACTACCAAACTATGTTATCCCTTCACTGCGGCTTCGCGGTACCTGGTTTGGTCTCGTCGAAGTCCAGCTTCCGGGCGACGGTGGTTGTTAGGCGTCGATCTCGTGGGT
>CABFVX010010608.1:0-13454 GCA_902151425.1 Timema shepardi | reverse complement strand
CGTCATCAGAGGAGTGGCTTCATAAATCTAAAAATAGAATAGTTACTAAACTCGTGTTTGTTATTATAGGCCTAGTTAAGAGAATGGTCATTTATTATACACAACAAAAAATATATACTGTAAATTTAAAAAATCTCATCCAACTGTAGTTTGAAAATGTGAAAATACTGTCTCCACTAAGACCATTATGTATTCCTCCACATAATCAGAATTTTCGCTAATGCGAATAAGCTTCGGTCCTAATTAGTTTGGTTAGTTAGCAAGGTTCTACTTTATTTGCATTTAATAAATGTAAATGTACTGAGCCTTAATTTTAAGCTATTTTTGAGTAGGAACACCTTAGATATATTAAAAGTAAATGTAGAAAAGTCCCAATGCAGGTAATAACAGTCTTGTGAATAAAATGCAAACTTTTTTACCTTTACCTCTTTGTGACCAAAGAGGTGGGTCAAGCTGACCATGAGGCAGCAGCCCAGTTTCCAAACAAGACAAGAAAGAAAGTAAATGTCCTCCTTTAGGGAAATGAATGGGAGATTGTTGGACTCCATCTTGACCCACAAGTACTATTGTTCCACCACTGTCAGCTGGAAATTGACATCCTCTTGGTTATAGGATGCTTACACTGAATGTCAGAAACATGTTTTCTTTGTTACATAACATTACCAAACTGCATTATTATTCACAATTGAGACACCAAGAATTGGAACCTTACAATAGGTATTAAGATTTTACCCCTAGCATTTAATTAACTTAATTATGCACTAAAATAAAGTTTTCACTTTGAAACCATATTGGTTCTATTTCATTCCTTTTCTATTATCTTATCCCTATTCCATACATACTCATTAAAATATTCCCAATATAATAACTAGTTTCAAGTAAATTCAACACCTTAGCCCAGTCGGTAACAAGTCTGTCTACTGAGCTAAGGTTCCCGGGTTCACTTCCCGGCATGGCCGAAAAATGTATAATTGGTGAGATGTGGGTTTACCCTTTAATAGTGATAAATTAACAGATGGGGACTGTATGTTGTTCCTGTCCTGATCTTAAGTTAAATTATAAGGCATATGATGCTATGTCAGGCCTAGCAACCCGGTAGTGGGAAATATATTACTTGAATCAAAAACTGACCCAGACCATAGGCCGGAAAGAGTAATGGATGTAAAGTAAAGTTTTTAATAATATGGCCCATCCCAATTTAACCTAACATTTTATTTGTTGATTTATGGAAAGTTAGGTTTTGTTAGGCTGGGATGGTTTCTAACTAAAAATATATTAACTATTGCACTCTAAAATACTGTACATTATTTATTTGATGCCATCTTGGTCCTATTCCAGTCTTATTAAGTGTAAGAGTTTTCTTAGTTTAGATTATAATAACATATTTAAGGTTTTTTTTAGACAAGAAGATATGAAAATAATTATACATTTGTAAGAGATGGGTTTAAAAAAAAATTACTTGTAAACTGCTTATGCATCTTTCAATAGATATTTATGTGAGTCCTGAGGTCAAGGTATTCCATGCAATGTTAAACGATATAGTGCAACATCATATTGTAAATAAGACGGGTACATTATTAACTGTCTAATACTAGAAAACCAGCAAACAATCTTCATATTAGTATGTTTCATTTTTGGTGTGTCGATTGTGAATAATAATGCATTTTAGTAATGTTATATAACAAAGAAAATATATTTCCAGTCATTAGTATAAGTGATCTATCCCCAATCACTTTAACAAAAATTGCACTTTTTAGAAATTAAGATTTGTGTACAACACAGTAATCTACATTATAGCTAAGTCTTTGAAAAAAGACTCTCTTATATCAGAAGGCATATTTATATCGGCCAGATAATGTAGTTATTAAAGTGACATCCAAACAAGTCATTCATGAAAACTACTGCTATAGCTTAGTCCATTATAGCTTCAAATTGTTAGGCCTGTCTGTAGTCAAAAGAAGAGATCAACTCCATGGAGTCCTGATTGTCAGTCCTTAGCACTGTGTAGAAGTTGGACTCACTCACTTAAAATAAAGTTCTATTACTTCCAAATGTGAAAGCTCAATTTTTATTTTCTTATTTTAGCACCGTGTATTACAATCCGTTAGATATAGATATCTATATACTAACTACACTAATTATTTTTGGATGAGGAAGGCTATATTTAGAGGATGTGTACCCACATTTATGTGGAGGGAGAGTGGAAAAACATTTGATTTTATCTATCCTCTGTCAATTAGCTAATAAATCAAGATGAAAATTAACTTAAGGGCCAAAATATTGGTTTTAATACAGTACTTAAAAGATATGCTTGGATTTAATATTGAACTTGATATCATGAACTAATAAGACACTTAATGTTTCATGTATTATATTATATGATATAATAAAATTACCTCATAAAGCAAAAAGAGGTTTTCCTTATTAAGTTATATCATTAATGTTTCATGTGTGATTGACTTCGTGTGAATGACTACCTGTCATCGAAAAAAAAAAAACAGTATTTTTGAAGCTCTGGATAAAAGGTTTTTTTTCATTAATATGTTGAACACACTAGTGAGTAGGAATAAGATTTAATGTTTTAGAGGGCCATTTTATATTTAGGGCTTAAGGCGAGCTAATTAATGGGGAATAATAATATAGTTTTTTCATTCGAAATAGTGGAAATACCTTGTTGATGGCAGTGAACATAAACCACTTCGTCTACTCGGACATTCATTGCATAATCCCAGTACAAGCTGAAACAAAAGATTTGACAAACTAATTAGAGGTATTTGAATTGATTTTTTTTTGTATGAATCCCTTGCATTAAAGTTAATCCTGATGGTGATTTGACTTAATTAAGTAAAACTCTTTAAAGTCATAAATATTAAACTAACAAATTAATCAAACATATAATACTAGATGTTAAAATGGTATCAAGGAGACTAGTGTGAATAGATTGGGGGGTGGGGACTGGAAAATAGAGCTATTTGAGAATCGTATAAAATTATATAGTCATCATGAAGAGCGTTTATAGGAGCATAAAGGTGCAAACAAGAAATGGGATTGATTGTTTAAAATAAACATTTCTGGTTGAGAGAGAACTTGGTTCGATATGGGAGGAGTGGTTAAAATAATTTAGATATAATCTAATTTTGTGTTCAGAAGTGCAAGTTTAATTTATTGCAATAAATTCATTTAGTCATTAATTTTCAAACATCGCAAGTATACTTATGAAAAACTAGTTAACATTTTAACTCAAGTTATTAGTTCAAATATTCACCAATATATGGATTTTAGTGATGATTCCTGCCAGAGGCTGCTATTTATCTCAACAAAATTGGGGTGTTCTACTACGATTAGGGTATTTGGAAATGTTTGTTTTATCATGTGTTATAATGTTGATCAATCATAAACCAGAACACTTTTATTTCATTCATACTAATTGGAAATACTTCTGGAACAATACAAATTTGTTATTCTAACTCATTTCCAAACATCACAAATATCTTATGTAGTAGAAGCAGCTTCAATATGCACACAGTTCAAGCTGTTTTAGAAATTTATTCCCTCAGGGCTAAGGAAGTCAACTACCACTTTCACACTTCACCACCAAAATAGTGAAAAATATAGAATGAGGAAGTGAATCCTGGAATAAAATATGACAATTTGGAGATAATTTAAGGGTTAAGTGAACAGTCTTAAGCTGAATATGGTGGACAAGAAAAATGGTGAGCTTCAATTTTCATTTGGAAACAGGATGACTAGGAAATATAGCAATTTGATATATAATTTCAGAAAGATCAGTAAAGGGGCTTCACACAAAAAAAAGTACAAATTATAGTGAATGAGGGGAGAGTTAAAGAATGCAGGCCAATCGCCACCAAGCAGTGTGTTCCCTTGAGAGCATTAATTAATGTACATGTTTTACAAAAGCAGTTGTTTCAAAACATAGCACTTACAATAATTGAATATGGCTCGTAGCTCGTCGATATGGTGGTCTGGTCACTTGTCTCTCGCCAGGTAAACTTACTCTTCTGCAGTATTACAACAAAAATTAAACTATATAATATATTCAAATTAAAAATGTTAAATGGATTTAAAATATGATGATATTGTTCAAAAAATAAATAATGCCTTACATTATAGTGACTGGAATATATTAGGATAGAGTTACACATACATATAATTATAGCTTATTGAATAAAAAATAATTGGGCTACTTCTTGTGAAAAAATATGTATATAATTCAATTTTAGACCTGCACTGAATTAGAGTGTTTTTTTGTCTTAGTGATAAGTTGGATTCACTCTCTATGATCTGCACAGTAATGTTAAGAAACAGGAATTGATATGATTTTTTTTGTAGTACCGGTATTCATAGAATGTTTGATCATATAAGCAAATAGATTTTAAATTGAGTGATGTTTAAATGCATGTATTAATTACATTTTAAGAGGGAAAACTACGATGAATTGGAAACCATCTAAACAAGAATGCAAAGATCTGTAGGAACTTTGCACCCCTGATTACCTATATATTAAATATTCAACATTTTGATGCTTATGTAAATTAATTCATACAATTATATTTTCACCTAATTTGGCAAATTAATAGTCCAAGGAAAAAATAAGTTTTGTAAATGAAAATGTTTGATATCGGGATTATATTTTGTCTTAATCTGTTATTACTTGCCTTTTATCTTGAACTTCTGACTCGATGTAACCATTCATTAATTGATTGGGCGTCCATTTAATCGTTAGAGATTGTGCGGTTTGGTGTAGAGATAAGTACCCTGGCATTGATTCTGTCAGGTCTTTCTGAAAAATTTAAATTATATGTATTATGTCAGTTTCAAAAATTCTGTAAATCATTTAAGTCAAAGTAGGAATAAAGTAAAATTTAAAGATTTTCCAAGCCTCTCTAAGAATAAAAAGAGCTCTTGTCTTGGTCAACAAACGTGTTTAACATCAACTTAATGGCATAGCACAAGGTCTTACCCTCACTAGTGAAGAAAGGACAGCTGTATGTACCAAGGTGATACATTTCCTCAAAATTCTAGCTTTCCAATCCCTACCCCTGGAGGGATTTAAATATAAGGATAGCCTGAATGGTTAAGCCAGTATAAACACAAACAATTAATATATACAATGAGAATTTCTTGAAACCAATTACTTCTCACCAAGGGACAGTATTAGTATTATTTTTTTCCTTGGCCTGGGCTTAAACGGTGTGTAGACTTAATTTGGTAAATTTATATATACTCAAAACAAAAACTAAGTATCTCATGTACCTATGTTACACTCGGACTCGGTTACCATTGTACTGAATCGGGAGTACAATATGCAAGCACAACTGTTTGTCTTTGTAATTACCTTCGTCCTTCGCCTTCCGTTCTCTTCTCATGCATAGTACAGGGCTGTCAGATATATAGTGTAAAACAGTTTGTTTTTTTAAATCTCTTTCAGTTAGTTTAATTGCTTACCTTGGGCACATTTGGCCTGCGGGCCACCTATTGAGAACCACCGCTTTACATATTAATGCTCAATGCAAAATGTATTTTAGTTTTAAAATTTTGAAAAAGAATTCAAAATATTCAAAATAAGGTAAGATTGTGAAAAATTGAACTAATTGATGGACATAATGCAAAAGACAAAATCATTTTAACTTAGGTTTCAGTAATATAAGTTTGGATGACAACTTGAACAAAAAGTTCACATTTACTTTGAATATATACATTTGGCACAAACATAAAAAAAATACAAGAGAATGCTTCAAAAGTAGTAGTATTAGTAGAAGTAGTACTTCCTGAAGAAGATGTTCTAATAACATAAAAATAATTATGTGTCTCAATAAGGAAAACCTCTTTTCGCTTTATGAGGTAATTGTATTATATTTGGAAGAAGGTATAGGAAAGGTGGATAGAAACATATAAAAGGGAAACAAAAGGGAGCGAAAAGAGGTTTTCCTTATTGAGTTATATCATTATATATTCGCATCCAATGTCCTTTTCCTGTGTTTGTCCTTTATGTTTATACCTTTTAACATGTTCCTATTTATGTGTTCTATCTTTCTTTACCATTTTCCTTTTTCTCCCCTTTTGTTTTTTGGTTTTCTCTTGTAGGAAGTTGCGTTGCGCGTTTCACACTCCTCCCTGATGAATTCTGATAGAATGAAACCTGGGTCGGGGGATTGGGTGGTGACGATCAATTTTCTTTAAGAGGCAACCATTACCTCCTTGTCCATTGGCAGCAGTGTAAAGTGAGAACTGTGTTCTCCTTTTCATTGTAAAGGTCATATTGTGTTTGTCTCCCTTTTATATGTTTCTATCCACCTTTCCTATACCTTCTTCCAAATATAATAAAATAATGATGTGTGTAAATATGAGTTAGTGTTTTTACTTTTATTGGTGCTCTACCATTTTCCTAATATTCTATCATTTTATTTATTACCAGTAGGTAAACTAAAAGTTTTTATAATGTTTTCAAAGTAATATATTTGATATTTAAAAGGTGACTCACAGGTAAAACAAGGACATTGTTTTTTCCATATAATAGAGTTGCTCTGCTGTTTTGGTGGAGTGATTCTACATAATCTTTTGCTGACAGCGGTAGTTGTCGATGCCCTTCCTCTGAGCTTGCAGCATGTAAACTGCGTCGAAACTAGAACATAAATTATAATCGTATCATCTTGTTTCATTATATCAGGTTGAACTAAGATACAAAAGTAAAATTGATAATTAAATGGCATTAACTTATATCTAATAATATAATTTAATCTCAATTTCTAAATCATGGGATTATATTATTTAGTGTTGGTTGCACGAATAATGCTTCATTTTGTTTCTAGTTTGTGGTTTCCCAACATTTCTCAAGATGAATAATAGAGCATCCTCTGGTAGCTCATTTATTTGAGGCCAACTGGCAGGTGTTGAAGCTTAAGCTCAAACAGGTTTTCTTTCACTTTTCAGTGGTGGAGGGAGTGAGCAGCCCAATGCTACTTGGTCCTTCCCACCACCAACATTATGTGCTTGTTGTTTACAAGTCACCCGTGCACATGCGCAAGCCCTTCCCCTCCAGCAGCGTGTGTCCCCCACTCCCAACCCGACATCTCTCCCTCCAAGCTTCATCACCTACTGGCCGGCCTCTAACATAAACAATGCCCCAGAAGGCTTGATTCCCTGCGAAAATGGCTCACAGTGAAATTGGGTTGAATCTTTTTCACTAGGTGGTAAACTGATGTTCTGAGATTTAATTGCTGTGCTTGTTCTAATCTAAATTATAATGCTTAGAGCCATCATCCTGCCATTAAAAGCTTGCTACTAAAAGACAATCACAAATATAATATATATATATATATATATATACATATATGTGATAGTTGTGATTATCTGTATGCACAATGATATATTTATATATCATTGTGCTGTTAGACTTACATTAAAAGCTGGTCTGCGACATGATGGAGGAGTGGGGTGTCCACTGGAGATGCGATGTCTTTGAACCAATTCGTCAGCAGGAGGGTCTGTCCAGAAATGATCTTGCGTTTTTGTTTTGGAATAATCCAGAGCACATGGACCGACTGAATCAAGGAGGGAACAGATCCAATCATGGTTAGCTTTCATGGATATCGTCTGACATTTATTTCACATTTAATTTTAGTACATTTATTTCTATGAATATTATGCAGATATCAGATATCATAAATTAGCTTCTGATGCATCATATATTAATTAAACGGTGTTGAACAGGGTTCAAACCCTGGACCATTTAGAAGTAGCATGTGAATTAAAAGATCTGAAGTTAAAATCCCTGTTTGAGAACATTTTAAAAATAAATTGTATCTTATATCATTATTTCAAATATTTCACTTTGTTCAGCTCAACGTTTATTTATATATAATTTTGGTGTATGTATATCTAATAGGCATAATTTATCAGCAAGTCTAGGGCTCTTGTAGCTTTGTAACACAACTTTGAATGGCTAGAATATTTTTTTTACATAAAACCTTGTTAATAAACCTATAAACCTATAAACATTAGCTTAAGTGAATGTGTACCTATGTATTTGATTACGTTCAGAAATATTTATAAATTTGTGAAAGATGATTTATTGATTGAACTTCATAAAATAAAACATTATAATAAAGATAAATATTGTTTGGTGTATTTATAGACTTACCTAATAATGAGCTGAGTATAGAACCATAGCCTGGATCAGCAACTAGAGAGTCCTTTTCATAATATTTACTGAAAAGTTGATGCAAAAGAATCATGATCGTGAAATACTCTCATGTCTAGCATGATGTATATTTATCAATAATAATAAGTTAGCTATAATTAGAAATTAAATTAGCACCTTGGAAAATTACAAAAATATGATAGTTCATAAAAAGTTAAACTTGGTAAATTATTCATAAAAAACATAATTAATTGAAGTAAGGAACAATATATATTCTAAATTGATAAAAATAGAATCAATAGAATAATATAATAATATAATGTCTAGTATTATATTTTAATTTTGTTCAAATTTGTTTTATCACAATCATTCTAAACTATACACTTGTTTGACATGCTAACTTAAATATTATCTTTATAATTCGTTTCACAACTTAATAAATTTCTCAGTTTACCTTGCTAATTCTATTGATTCTATTTTTATCAATTTAGAATTGGTAAATTATGGATAGAATATTTTAAATCTTGTTTGTACGGCCTTTAGAGTATATTTTCAAATACATTAATATAATTTTGGTAAAAATATTATCGGCGAGTTAGAAGTTGATACATAAAAGTATATAGTTTAAAGAGTCCAATATAATTTGTATTGCGCCATTTAGTAAAATATTTACAGATAAAGCTAGTAATTCACATATTAGACTAATTATTATTAGTCTATTGCATTTAGTTTTTTATTATCATCGTGTCTTACTACCTGTTTAGGTTTTACGCATTTATGATAATTACTCAAATGGGGTAGGGATGAGAAAAGAAGCATTTTAGATATAATTTACCTGCATTTGCGTGGAAGGAGTATGGGAAATCATTTAGGGAAAACCACCCTCAGAATACTTGACCAGGTTTCAAAACCTGATCTCCCCATCATCAGTAGGTCAGTCAATTATGAGAGTGAGGTCTTAGACCATTCAGTCATTGAAGAGAGTTAAAGGGTCTAGTTGATTAAAAATATTAATAATGGTTAGGCCTTTGGATACATCGTTTAAACCCACTTCAGTGAGCAAATGATATGAGACAGGGATGGGGACCCTGCAGCCGTTAGGCCACCTGAGACCTTTTGGCATATTCTGTCAATTATGTCTTACCATCGTTCACATTATCAAACTCTATTTTTGTATTCATACAATATAATAAAATGAAGTGTTTTGTTATTATTATTAGCACCGCGTCTTACTACTCATTTGGGTTGTAATGTGTAATAGTTGGGTGATTGTGAGATGAAAAGGAGGACCTACTGTTTAACGTGGGATCTGAACCACGGTGGAGGCCTGTCAAGGAGGGAGGTGAAGGAAGGGTTTGGCAATTAGATAAATCTGTGCCAGGACCGAGGATTGAACCCTGGATCCCCAGCACATAATTCTGACATTTCACCCCAAGACCGCCAGGTCACCAAGTGTTTTGTTAACTGTTGAGATGTTTAGTTTGTAGAACTCCATTCTTAAGTGATTTTATATTAGATTTTATAGTTGTTATTATTACAAGTTGATGTATATTTTAAGAATGCTGGTACAATAAGTACATATCTACATCTAAATTAAATAACGAACCAACATCAATGGAAAGCAAACTTGAGAAAAAGCGAAAAATCTGTTTCAGTCAAATATTATGTCATTTATATATTATTTAAAAAAAAAAGTGACCCTCTATTAATACATGATGAGTATATAAGATGAAAAGTGTCCTTGTTGAATGAAAAGCATGAAAGTAGAGTGAAAAACCATTTGCTCCTTTATGGGTTCCTAAACATACATTAAATTATATTTTGGTAAAGTACATCTTTATAATGTTGTGAAGATTGAAAATTGACAGACACAAGAATTGAACCCGGTGTTCAGGTGACATTTTTCAATTTTCAGAATATGATATCTTCAGTAGCCCCATGGCTTCTTTGGTGCTGACAGCTCACAGCTGACAGTTAGCACCAAAGAAGCCATGGGGCTACCCATGTAGATGTGAGTAAATCCTCACTAAAACAAATAAAATAGCTTTGGCTATTTGACTCTTAATAATGTTGCCAAAACTTACTATGAAGTGTGTAGCCTTATGAAGAACCTGTTAAGTGACATTTGACCTTCCGATGTCAAAAGGTTCCACTCCACACCCCTGTTCTAGTGTGTTACTCTTGCAATAGACTGGACTTCCAATAATGGGGAGATCAGGGCTCAAATCCTGATTGAGTGTGCTGCGTATTTTTTTCCTATATTGCATCCCACTCCTCCTCCATGGAAATGCGGGTGCATCTCCTCTAAATTTCACTTTCTCATCCTTACTCCGTTAGATTAAGAGATATAATATACATGAAAATCTGAATGGTTCGTAAGATACGATGAAAAATAAAAATAAAAAAAATAATCATTTAAAACAGTTCAGTAGGCCTATTCATAGAAGAGTGATTAGCAGGGTCATGAGCAATTAGTATCAGATGGTTTAAGTAAGAGTTCAGTCAACTAGCTATCTACGATAAACATTGGAATTAGTGTTAGGTGTTCAGTAGTAAGTGTGCTGTCATAGGTTCAAGTTAAATACTTTAAAAGAGTGGTTTCCAAACTTTTTGAATGGTGTACCACCACAACAATTTTCATAATTTGTAATACCTGTTGGGACTTGAGTAATTCCATCCACTCAATAGAGCATTTATTAGATGAGCCTTGACCTGCAAGAAGATGGGCAGTGCCTTCTAAATGTTTTTTAATGTCTTCTTTAACTTTTGTTTTATTATTATCTATGATGTATATATGATCTGTACTATTGTTTACAAGAATGAACAAATACTCATGAACAACTTTGCTTTGTGTTTTAAATATGTACAAGATATGGAAACCATTAATTGATGTCATAATACCCTTTAACAACAATACCACCAAGATAAAGCTGAATATATTCTATTTCGGTATATTTTTAATGGTGTGCAGGAATATAATAATACAAACTGTGTGATTACACTGGTTGTCTGAGCTTGAATCAGAGTCACCACCCCTCCAACCACTTTAAAAATTTGTTATATTTTTGGCTAGACTTGATCTGAATATATTTATAAGATTTGATGAGGTCCTAACTTTTTATAACTTTAATTCTATTGTTTTGTTTGGCATCTCACAACATACCACCAGGAATAATTGTATGTACACCACAGTTTGGGAACCGTTACTATAAATGAAGTGATGTAATCAAACTAGGGTAGTACCATGGCACTTAAAAAAAAATTTTTACCGGGTTTCTAGAGGAAAACCTGGCACCAGATCTAACTGCATTAGGGCCACAATATGAATGTGTAACAGATACCAGGCCCCCTAGAGGAGTCATCCAGTTACAATATTTCAGACCACTCCCAACTCGGGAGGTGAGATGAGTACATGTATAATTGTATCAATTTTCTGGCTATAAGATGCTGGGCGCAATTTATAGTATGTACATGTGCAATTGTATCAATTTTCTGGCTAGAAGATGCTGGACACAATTTCTAGTATGTCATTTTATCGAATGTCTCGAAATACTTTCCACAGTCTAAATAAACCTCTCCTCCTCCTATACCAACCATAACACTACTTGCTAGTATCTGAGTGGCGACAATTCTAGTCTAGACAGTTTTAGGATTTGACAAACCCCCAGCTGTAAAGCCAATCCAATTTGCATAATGAAAGTCTGGAATCTGAGGGATGTGTCTTTGTGTAGTGTGTGGTTGTACATGCATTTTAAATAAATATAGTATGTATAAAGTGCGGCTTATTGCTTCATTAACACGAAGCAAACTAAATTTCAGACAAAACTTCCATTTGGACCTGTTAATAAAACAAATAAAATAGAAAATGAACTATCTGAAATTCTTAATGTTGACAAACAACTGTGTGAGGATCACAGAACAAGTGTTTGTGGTGTTGATTCATCTTATCCCTCATCTTTTAAAATAGGTGCAGACCCGATATTGAGGCAGAAGAAAAGTTGTCGGAACATAAATAAAACACAGTTGGTTGGAGTGTGACAAAGAAACTTAATTGTACCATTGGCCTTTCTGTTAATAGTTTAGGAGTGTACAAGACACAAGGTTGAGCACTGAATAGATGCATTGTTCAGTCACTAACAATGGCAAGAAAAGATAACAGCACTTGAAGTAATAAAGAACAAAAATATATGTTTTAATGCAAACAGAGTGTACATCATCTTTTCAAATTTTTTTATCTATTAAAGAAGATTTTTTTAAACTTTTTTCAAACAAACTATTTAAGTTGATTTTTTTTACAAAGTGGCATATTATAGAGTAGCTTTTTAAACTTTTTAAATGCATATGAGTTTATTGAAAATATTTTTACACGTGAATTTACAACAGAAAGGTATCTTATCACCATCTCCACTCTTTAGCCTTCTACTTCCTACACATGAATATTCATGGGTAACTTTATTTATAACATAATCCTCCCCTTTCCATTGCTATGGAAATAAAGTTATTGCCAGCTTAACTTTTCATTTTATACATAAGCTAGTATTATTTGCAATTTCAAACTTCTAAACACACTTACGAAATTTGTATCCAACTAATAAATATATATTTTTATTTGATGAATTTAAAAAAAAAAGGGGTACAGTAACCACACAGACTTTCTCTCTCCTTTATCAAAATATAGAATTAGTTACTAAAAACTCAAAATTTGGGAAACAAAATTATATACATTATTGCAAAAACAGTCCACATAAGTGCATAAATTAAATACTACACTGTTACAGGAACAATGAGAGAATAGTAACATTTCTGTCCACCAAAAGTACAACAATCAATTTCAATATAGCCAAAGAGCTCATAAAAAGTATTATATATTTGCTTATAGCTCAGAAACTACGGTAATGGTTTGATAAAATTATATTCCAAATATATTTTAATTCTGAATGGTACTGCAACTTACAATAATATGTTATTTTGTGTCTCAAATAGTTGTGAAGATATGATCAAATTGGAAATGTAGGTCTATGCTTTTGTAAAGTGCCCTCAAAGTCATTTTTATGGGAAAATTAGAGCACCCATTTTATTTGTAAAGTTAAACAATACCTGTTGGTATAGCAATTTAACATTTATGTATTATTAATACTGGTACATTTTTATTCATAAGTTGGTAGTTCTGTTTAAAGTATGTTATTGCCTGTTATGTATTTAGTTTCTAGTTCTTTTTAATACCTCGGTTAATAAACTACTTTTTCAATCCGGTAATGTTTGATGTTCATACTTCAGAGTAAACTTTATTAAA
>CABFVX010010606.1:0-13456 GCA_902151425.1 Timema shepardi | reverse complement strand
TATCAAGAATGTCCTATTTATTATTGAAAGGACACATGTCCTTTGTTTTTATCAATTTTTTATATAAAAATTGTTTTACATTTTGATTTTATTCTAATGTACAAACATGTATTTTCATGTGCTTTTGATTGGTGAATTTTGATTTGGATGTCACCTTAGTCCGGAATTAGTTACGTAGTTTTTTGTCTCTCCTGTAAAATTTAACTTTAAGGATATGTGACCTTTCTCCAAAAAACGATTCAATTAGCGTATAGATTTTATAAAATTGTCAGTGTTTTTTCCTCCCACGATCGTAATTAATATGTATTTATTTAATTTCAGAATATTGGGATCCGTACGAGCTGGGCACCGGGCTAAGGGAGCAAGTAGCACCCGCACAGGATTTAACAGTGTGTGTACGGGCACCGCCTCTTGAAACCGGCGAAGCGATGGACCCTGTACTGACGCATCTCCTAGAAGAGGTCGGTGCTCTGCATAGCGCCACCACCATACTCACGCTGCCATCAGCTTTCAGCCCCCCCTGACTCTACCAACGCTGGCGGAGTAACGATCCCTGATATTTGAAGTGAATTGGACGCGATAGACCAGTTGATATATAAGTTTGCCATTATATATTTTAGGTCCATCAACAAGTAAATATACTATAGCCACTAGGTTGTAAATAGCTTACTACGCAAGAGTCATCCACGTCCTCTCTTCCCCCCAAACCACTGTTGTTTCACCGGCATACCAAAATGTCTTAGTCTTTAATTTATTAGTATTTTATGAATAAAAGTGACCCGAGCTTTAGGCTGGAAAACAGTAACGGGTTTAAATTAAATTATAATATTCAATGAAAGAAATACTTTATTTAATTCTAAAACAAAATTATTTACACCAATAGAAAACTTAATTCTGACCATTAAAAATTACCACTCTAACATCAATAGCTAATTTTACCAATTTGTGTTAAGACATGTTTTCCCCCCGATACCTTATTTAAAACTAAATTTCTTCAATAATTAGCGCGTGGGGTGTACTTGATTACCTATCTAAATAACAGATGGCATTGCAAGTCACTTTAGAGTCGAAAACATTTTGTAGGTAAACTTGGTTACTACTTAATGAAATAACAGATGGCTTTGCAATTCAATTTAGAACTGATTTTTTTTTGCACTTTGCTGCACAATTATATGGTTTTAAAACCGGGGGTAGTTTAGACCTAGTTTTACAATCTGTTTTAAATATACAGGCATTCAAATCTATACCGGCATAATAATTAACAAGGAGAATCATATTGTTGCTTTAGCCGATTATTAAAATGAGAGAAAACCCCTATATATTGATTTGCTGATCCAAGAGTCACGGGTTCGATTCCTTAGAAGGGGTGAAAATGTAGGTTTAACCTTTCATAGTGATAAATTAACTGCCCTGGAATGTATTTTGTACAGGTTAAATTTGCACTTTGCTACCAAATTATATGATTTTAAAACAGGGGTTGTTTAGATATAGTGTTACAATCTGGTTTAAGAATATACCGGCATAATAAATAACAGGGAAAATTGTATTGTTGCTTTAGCCGTTTATTAAAAAAGAGAGAAAAACCCCTATATATATGCTTTGTTGATACATGGGTCCCGGGTTCAATTCCTTGGCAGGGGTGAAAATGTAGATTTAACCTTTTATAGTGATAAAGTAACTGCCCTGGACTGTATTTTGTACATGTTCTAGGGTTCAAGTGTATTTATTACACACACTTTGCGAATGAATAGTGGTATCAGTTAAAGCAATTAGGTTTAGGAAAGATTGTAACATACTATATTAATACCAAAAGTAGATTGAAAATGAAGAATGTTGTATATTTTGTGGTATCATTTTCAAGAGAAAAAAATACGCGGTAGTTTTCAGAAAATATGTTTAGAACAATTTTATTTAAAGTGTTTACTTTGACACGTCCTTTTGTGTAATAATTCAAATAGAGGTTGGGAAAATCGGCTCCATCCTCCCGCCGCCACCTGTGAGACCCCTTCATCCCGCCGCAGGAGCACCACCTACCAAGAAAGGGAGACGGTTTTCGAGCCCAAGCTGCGGTGAGGCAGACGGGGTCCACGGTCCTTCCACAACCCGTGGCAGTGTCGACAGCGCGACAATCTTCGTCGCCACAATCGGGAATTAGTGGCCCGGTAAACCAGGTTGGTGGAGCTTTGTCCCAAGGCCTCCCTCTTCGGATCGTCGAGGAGAGAATTAAACAATTGGGGTATTTATTTTATACTGGTAGATAAGTTATCGTACATCTTAATGCTCCAGCAAGCGATCGTGACGCATTAAGCTGGCTTGAAGAACAAATTACTAATTTGCTCAATCAGCTGCAGGACCATAGTGTGTTTCCACAGATGATCATGTAAGCTTACTTTTGAACAGCACGGACTCGAAGTTGAATCCTGTATTCATCTCTTTTAGAAGGGCGGAACAGTTAGACGCTCGAGCCGTGCTCGATAACGTAAATCACGTATTGTAAAGTAATAGCTTGTTCTTAAGTACGGCACCAATGTACGTTAAACCTAGCCATTTTAAGGTGCCTCGTGAGAGTGCGAGTCATTGTGATAAGCTATCCCCTGCTAGCACATATAGCTGTAAAAATCAAGGGATCATTACGATTCAAAATGGCGACACACTTTGCCTTACACGTGGGTTGAATGTCGCCAAAGCTATACGTGACATTAAAAGAGAGCCAGTATGCATGGACGTGAACACTGTTAAACAAATCAAAATGGGTCGTCCTATTCAAAAACTCAAATCAAAGGAACTATGCCATGATGCACATGTGGATCATTTGAAAGATGGTGGGCTCAATGAAATGAAACCATTTCTAAAATTCCTATCCGAATACAAAATCACAGTGTTCAGGGAACGTCTCCGCATACAAAAAGTGCTACGCTGAGGCGGTTTTCAGTGGAGGTCGAACTGTGACCTGTAAAGACCGCGGGAGTTGGTTCACAACCCAGACATGTTTTCATAACCATAAACGCCCCGATTTTTGCAGAGGTCACATGTCGGTCTGTGATGTCAAAATGTTTTGTGAGGTATGTGAGCAATTTTGCAGTTTGGAAAAGTCAAATGATTCCCACAGATGTTATGAGACTTTTTGTAAAGTATGCGAGTACCATCGTCCTTTAGGGCAATTCTACTATGTGAAGCAAGCCCCATCCAAGCCATCACTGAAAAAGGGCAATTTCATTTTTATGTTCTATGATTTTGAGTGCAGATAAGAAAAGCTTCTTCAAAAAGCGGGCGACACATATTTGCACGAACCTAACCTCTGTGTCGTACAGACGTGTTGCAAGGCCTGCATTCATATAAATGTAAATGGCCATCATTGCACCGAACGTGGGGGCGATAGGACTCGCATATTCAAGGGTGATACCACAATGACCCAATTTTTCGGATCTATAAAGCAAATTAAAGCAACAAAATTTAAGGATATCACCCTCTTAGGCCATAATGCTAATTTAATTTAAAAATATATGATGGAGGTTAAAAAAATGGACTCCAGAGCTCATAATGAACGGTGGGAAAATCATGTCCATGCATTACGGCCCGCTCCACTTTATTGACTCGCTCAACTTTCTCCCGATGTCATTGTCCAAGATGCTTAAGACATTCGGCTTGGACGAGTCTTTTGCCAAGGGACATTTCCCCCATTTTTTCAATAAAAAAGAAAACTCAGGGTATAGGGGTCCCTTGCCGCCATAGGAGGACTACGGTATCGGTGAGATGTCGGTTGAGGGAAAGGAACACTTTGAGAAGTGGTATGACGCGTTGGTCAAAGAAAATTATGTCTTTTATTTTAACCGCGAGTTGGAACTGTATTGCGTGAAAGATGTAGAGATCCTACAGTCCTGCAGTTTAGAGACATGCTTATGGAAAAAACAAAGGTGGATCCTTTCAGAGAGGCATGTACGATCGTAGGAGCGGCCATGTTAGTTTACCGCCAAAGTCATCTTAAGGAGAATACCGTCCGTATGATCCCTAACAGAGTTACCGACGTACAGACCAAGAGTCGAACGACGCCGTACAATGGCTCTGCTGGGAGGCCCACAGATGCGGTGTTTTATACTTTATGCGGATAACTGCCGTGAGGAATATGTGTTAGGGCGACCTGTAGACGGCGTTGTTAAAGTTGGAGATACCACCATTGTCTTCCAGTTCTGGGGCTGTTATTGGCACGTGTGCCCTCTTTGTTATCTTGCCGGACCACCCTTATCAAAATTAGTCACCATGAGAACATGTAAATGCGCTATGAAGCGACCATGGCTTGCCTGGAAAAGTTTAATAATGCCGGCTACACGGTCGTAGAGATGTGGGAGTGAACGTTTAATGCGATGAAACGTACAAACAAGGACTTGAAACAAGTTGTACTCCAGCACAAGGTGTACAGCAAGGAGCCCCTCAGTCCCAGGGACGCAATCTTTGGCGGGCGTACAAATTGTATAAAGCTGTTCCACGAAGCAGACTTTTCTTGTGGAGAGACGATCAAGTACTTTGGATGTGTGTTCATTGTATCTTTACGTTTGCAAATAGAAAAAATATCCCTTCGGCCACCCCAAAATTCACTTGGAACCAAATTGTCCAACTATAGATCAAGTAGAAGGTATTGCCAAAGTTACCGTGATGCCTCCGCGGGATTTATTCATGCCCGTATTGCCTACACGGATGCACGACAAGTTAATGTTCATCTTGTTCGGGAAATGGGGGGAAGATAAAAACCAAGACGCATGTCAGCACAACGACAAAAAAGATCGCTGGCCGACAGGTGTATGGGTGATTAACGAGATCCGGAAAGATGTTTATAAAGGCTACACCGTTGAAGCAGTACACGACGTGTGGGAGTACAATGTAGCTGCTTACAATCATCAGACACGTTCGGGCAAATTGTTTCACGGGTACATTGATACTTTTTTGAAAATTAAACAAGAAGCCAGCGGATGGCCAGAGTGGTGTATATCACAAGATGAGAAGTTAGCTTATATTCAAAATTATAAAGAAAGGGAAGAGGTAAAACTCGATTCCGGTTCTGTTTGTAAAACCCCCGGTCCCAGCACTCTGGCTAAACTCTTTTGGAATTCACTATGGGGAAAGTTCGGGCAAAAACCCAATTTACCACACATAGCCGTTGTTAATGAATATCAGGGCATCCACAAGTACCTGACGGATCCGTAAATCACCGTGGACAATGTCATTGATGTAAATGATGAGGATATGTTACTCAATTCCAAGGATGCGCGTGACGCGTTGCGCCCTAACCCTAACACGAGTGTGTCGGTGGCATATTACACGACTGCTATGGCTAGGTTACACTTATACAGCATCCTTGAAAAATTAGGAGGTCACGTTTTGTATCACGATACAGATAGCTTTCTATTCACGGAACGCTCCGGCGATTGGAGTCCACCGACCGGAGACTTTTTAGGTGACCTCACTGACGAACTTTAAGATTACCGTCCGGGAAGCTACATTAGCGCCTTTGTAACTGGCGGTCCCAAGAATTACGCGTACCTAAATTGTGTTGGTGGCGATACTGCCAAAACAAAAACTGTTTGCAAGGTTCGCAGGATCACCATAAACAACGGTAAACGGAAAGACGTTTATTTTGACGTTTTGAAAGCGATAGTCACCGAACAGGCCACGGAAAGATACATACAGATATCGCACAAAATTGTAAGAAAAGGTCTTGCGACTGTATGTACAGTTTCGCAGACTAAAGTCTACCGGCACGTGTACACCAAACGGTGGGTAACCGATGATTATAATAGGTTGCCGTTTGTATATCAGAGTCCTTGTAAACGCGCTCACCCCAACTAAAAGGTGATCATTTAGGCGGGCTGAATAATCACTTTTTTTCTTTCACTCTAGACAATTCCACTGACATACCATTTTTCAAAGATTTGAGTTTTTTTTTCGTATATTTTTGTTCAAAACACGCATTTTTTTAAATTGATTTATTTTATGCATCCGGGATACGTTTTTTATTTTTATTTTACCGCCAGTACAATCCTTCACCTACCTGATTATTTCTAGTCAAATATAATTAGTTGTTTGTATATATTTTAATTCTAGTCAATTTAATTTATTTCCTTGTACATATTTTAAATTGAAACCATCTGGTTGTGTACGTAGATTCAAATATTCTTTAAACTGGATTGTTTAAATTAATACCGAGGCCACTATTACTGTTACGTGCTCAAGAAATTGATTATCGTTTCCATAATATATTTAATGTTGTAAGATATATTCTATAACTTTTTTTTGTAAATAAATATTCCAAGCATACTATTCATGTCGTGAACAAAATTTCTAAAACTTTTATTTGTGTAAATATTCCAAGTATACTTTTCGTAGTATGAGATATATTTGTAAAAACATTTATTTGTGTAAAAAAATATTCCAAGTATACTTTTCATGGTGTGAGATGTATTTTTAAAACTTTGATTTGTGTAAATAAATATTCCAAGTATAATTTTTGTCGTGCGAGCTATTTTATAAAACTGTGATTTGTGTAAATAAATATTCAATGTATACGTTTCATTGTGTGGGATATTTTTGTGTGAATAAATATTATAAAAACTGTTATGTTTGTGTTTTAACGTCTAGACCCCCTCCCTCTTATCCTAAAAATACAAGTTCATTCGGCTTATAAGCTCAGTCTCAAACATTATGAACAAGTTGAAACATCCATTTTCGGCCATCTACGGCGGCCCTTCCGGCTATGGAAAGTCACATTTTGTAGCCGACTTTATTCGTCACTTGGACACAATGTGTGACGTTAAATTTGATAAAATCACCTGGCATTATGCTTTATGGCCACCGAACCGTCTTGTTTGACAACAAATAGTTTATCGTCAAGGAACTGAGTGTTTTATCTGTATGCGGTACATTACTTCAACATTGGGTGTTAAAACCCCCATACGCTATCGATAAACCTTCAGCCGCCGCTTAAAGGCAAGCCGACTATATCGTCAACAAACTTAAGGTATTCCCTGGGATAGCGATGATGTGGATTACAGCCTGCTCGAATCCCTCATCTCCCGTGCCACAACGCGTGCAGAGACCGTCTACGTCAAGGGGGCAGAAATGAAAAAGTTTATAGTCAAATACACGCCTACACCCGTCATAGATCTGTATAACAGAGGTTATTCGTCTTTGAAAACACTTAAATTGAGCCGCATCATGTGCATGGAACATGGTTCAGTATGGAATTTCTGTTCGGCCTCCATGGTTTGGGGACTTCGAGATTGGATGATTGAAGACGTGCGCTGAAAACAAACCCGTGGTTCCGTTCTGTAAAGTCGGGTGTTTTCACTGCTGATCAACTACCCGCAATAATAGCGCGACCTGCCACTCTCATCAACACTAATCCATAACCAAGCCTGGGACGAATCAGGTCGCCATATTTATCGACAAGAATGGCGTGGGAGAATATTTTGACAGTTATGGTTTTCCACCCCGTATAAAATCATACGCAAAAATACTTCCCGTACGTCTCATAACACAATACAGCTTCAAAGCATCGCCTCAGACGTTTGCGGCCATTAATGTATCATGTACCTTCTCTATCGCGCCCAAAACATTCCTATGAAAACTTTCCCAACCCTATTCTCGCCCACCAATCATACAGGCAATGACGCTGAGGTGGTGAGCTATTACAACACATTTTTCAAGACTGTAGGGTCCTGCCGCCCCTCAAGAGGCTGTGTCCAATCAGCGTGCGCCTATAAAAGGGGCGTCCCGGCGTCGTGCCAGCCATTACCACGACAGTGGTCGAAGCGATCAAACATCATGAAAGTTCAAGACGTTTGCGTCCGCAAAGCAAAGCTGGCGAAGCCGCTCGCCATCACCAGTATTTTCAACACTTTGTTCCCGCTGGACGAAGTTGACGCCAAGTGAGTCATCGTTAACATGAGCGTCAAGAACCACTTTACACCCTATGTTCACTAGAAAAATGTGGAGGGAACTGTGCGGTGTTTAACCATACAGAGTGGTAATAACTGGTCAACTACAAGTCGGTCATATCAAAGTTTTTCAGCAACACGCAATCTCCTCAGATTAGTCTGACTAATAATGAAATTTCTTCTCTGAGACGCATGTGCGGTGACCGTATGGTCGTCATCAGCGAGAAACAAGACGCCGGAATCAAACGGTTCGCCTATCTATCACCTAGCTGGGCGCGTCTTTGTGAGGTGTGTGACCTCCTCGACGTCATCGTCAACCGACGGGATATGTGGTTGACACCCGTCGTACGATATTGCAATGATTTCATCGAGTGTCGTGGATGTATGCGACACGCTAACAGAATCAGCGGATCTCATCGATCTCGAACGGCCTACGGTGGAAACGCACATCAGAAACCTGGATCTTATTAGTGCTACCTACTATACACGTCAAGTTGTCGGTTTGGACTTTTACATGCTAGATTGTGAACTAAAACCAATTTTAATAACATATCTAAGAGACAATGTAAAAAAACGTATGAACGAATATACGCGGCATTCCTGTAAAAGTGTATAGTAAATATTATGTGTGATGTCTGTGAAACCTTTAATATATGTCTGTAAAACCTTTAATGTTTAATAAATATATGTTTTGTAATGCCGTGTTTTATTCACGAAAAACCTGTCTGTCCCTTACACGTAGATACGAGTCTCGACTTGTCGAGCCGTCAAACTGTCACCAAAAATAAACAGGACCAATGTGCTCACGGTTTCAAGGTCACGATCTATTCTTGTCTCGACTCGTCTAGTCGAGCCGCCAAACTGGCGCCAGTCATCAGAGAAAACCCGTTTCGACATCATTCAAGGTCACGATCTATTCTTGTCGACCCACCAAACTGTCGCCAGTTATGAGTCACAGGGGAAAAACCCATTACCACATAAGGGGTTGCGACAGTGGGAAACCCCATTACCACATAGGCGTGGAAGAGGGGGTTGCGTCACATACCTCTAAGAAGAGGGTATTGAGGGGGAAGTGAAAGGGGTCTCAAGGCAGGGGTAGCATCTCTCACACTCTTCGCTAAGCGGCCTGACAGAGAAGATGCTCCCAGCGCTCACTAGCGATGCCGAAGGAGGAACGCCCGACGCCGTGGACTGCACGCTAATAAATAAATTTAAAACACTCCAACGCCTCTTCCCAATCCTAAGACAATAAACTCCCCCACACCAATAAAAAAAACTCCAACGCCCGTCCGAATCCTACCCAGACATAAATAACCAATGAGCACAGATAAATAAAAGCAATGAGCATACATAAATAACCAATGAGTACAAATTAAAGAACAAGTTTGGAACACTAGAAAGGGGTCAGGAGGGGAGGGGGTTCAGGAGGGGGAAAACCAACAGCTAATCAGAGAGCGAAGGGCCATGGTCACGTGACCAAATTCAGCCAATCCCAGAGCTGTACCAGATGGTTGTGCTAGGTAGTTACATTCCTACAGACCAGACAAGAAAAGGGATCACATTTTTTTTAAATGCTATCCAGCGGAAAATATCCAAACTTAAGACAATTTTGACTAAAAATGACTTCAATGTTTGGGAGCACGTACATATGTGAAAGTGTTTTTTCTTTTATGAAATTCATTAAAAATCAGTACATAAGTCGATTTGAGATTCTTCCTTGCTGCATCTTTTGAGATTAGCAACAACAGAGCTGTAGGTGGACATTCGTTCATTCGTAAATGAATCTGATCGACCACACGAAGAATGAGCAAGTGAAATGCTTGTCTAAGGCTTTATTGACTGATTCTTCATGTCAAAATTTGGGTGGAAGGGGATTGACCTCCTCCAATTCAGAGTGAGGCGCCTGCTGGATATAGGAGGCGGGATACTTTTTCATGGGCCACCCTGCACATTCTTTGTATAAATACTCGTATTTTAACATTAGTGCAGTCAACATTTCAAACAAGATATTGTTTTTGGTACAGCCAATAATATGATATCTGAGAACACAGGGCGTTTCTCAGAACCAAAAGAATTGGCGGGTCTAAGAAAAGGAGACATTTTTTTTTATTATCTTTTGGTTGCAGCGTTTCACTAGCCGTTCGGGTAAAGCTCTTTCTACACATTCCGTATCCGTAGGATGATAGTTTGTAGTCCGTTATCCTTATAAATTAGGTTCACGTCTACACAGTCCGTATCCTTTATCACTTGGCCGTGCCAACCAATGAGATAGTCAGATTTGATCCAATTAAACTCTAACGTAGTTTTGTACATATGCGTATATCCTGACTAGTAAGACACAATGCTAAATATATATATATATATATATATATATATATAAGAATACGACTTGCAAAATAACTAATATGGCTTATACCATTCATACTTCAATTTACTTACGTAGGGCCTTATCAGACAGTTGGGAAAGTTACCAGATCCACGTTTATGTATCCATTCGTCAACCTATAGGGTCTGCAGCAGTCACTTTTGGCAATCAAAACATTTATAACAAACAATTTATTTTTAATTATTATTTTCTTTAATACGTTTTTAGATTAATGAAATATGAGATATGAAAATCACAGTTTGTAAATTTTTTGTGGTAGCGGCGTGTGTAGCTGACTTCAAATACATTTACAAACTATAGTTTGTAAAAGTTTGTCTTCATTTCATAAATAAAGATGGTAAACCGGAAAATTGAAGGGCGGTTGATGACGTCATTCAACCCGTATTCGGTTGTATACGCAGGTTTGAGTTTACAAAATAGAAACTTTATATTTTAAAACTAATATTTTGTATGGCTTGTTTTTTCATGTTTAGAAAAAAAGTGTATTTGTGTAATATTTACTACTGACAGTTAATAGATAAAAAAATGTGAATAAAATACTTTTTAATCTATTATTCCACGTATTATAATATTTCTTGTCCCCACAACCCCGAAATAAAAAAAACCATATTATTTTTTGACCTTTAAATTAGTGATGAAAAAGCTAACTCTACAGTAATCTTTAAGGGAGCTTTGATAACTCTTTTGATTAATTTATCATAAAGTTTTACGAAGCAAACACAGATGATTTCTACAAGGATTGACATTAAGGTGGAATGGAAGGGTATGTGAAAAAAGGCCAGTGTTTTTGCAATGTTTATTGAAAAATTTGTTTGGCCAAAATAAATAAAATATTGCTCCAGAGTAACACAGAGTTTAATTTTCTTCACGTGGTGATATCAACAGTTGTTGAATATCTGTCATGAGCATGACGGAATTATCTAACAAACTTTTTAAATTAAGAGAAAAAGTTGTAATTAAATTACATGACATCCTTGAAAGGCATTCAAAAAAGTTGAGGTTACCATGTGAAGAAAATTAAATTCTGTTTGTATTGGAGCAATATTTTATTTATTTTGTCCAAAAAAAATGTTGCCATTAAAATTACAAAAACATTGGATTTTTCTCGCATCCACTTCTATTCCACCTTAATGACTTGCAATCAATGTTTGTAATTAAATAAATATGTTTAGGTATTCCAAATGATTAATCGTATATAAATTTAAGTAAAGGTATCCCATACCCCGTACGTGAGATAAGCTATGATCCAAGCCACTGCCATATCTCGTGAAAATAATCGCAAATCGAGGTAATGCATTTTTTTCACTTATAGATGCATGTACTGCAATGTAATCGTCATATACGGACTTACCTGTCGTAACTAACAAATTTGTCACTAAAATAAACACTGAAGGCTTTATATTTCGAAAATGATGAGCATACATATCAAGGCTGACCTTATCAAACGTGGGGCTTGGGGAAAACTTCAATTACGGAGCCCCCAGTTATCTGCCCGACTGCGATGACAAGAAGATCAGGGTTCGAATCCCCCCCCAATGCTACAAGTAGTATTTTTTTATACATCTAAGGGTTGACTTTTTTTCACAGCCCTTAGTTCAATTTTCCTCACCAACGATAATGATTTGTACAAAGGTACAAATAACAACTGTGCCCAGTTTAAATTAGACCAGTTAATGTGTTCAAAAGTTATTGTGAGACATATCCACCAGAAACGTACAAATGCAAATCGGTGGAGTTAAAACAGAGTGCTCACTTCACTCGTTCAATAAATCAAACTACATGATTATGTTTTTGATTGTTTTTACACTCTGATAATATATTCTAGATCGCCTATACCTGGAGCCTAGGCCCTACTATACGAACGAGCAAGCAAAAATTTCCCACCCCAAATTGTATTTTTCCTCTGTCGCCCCCCTCCCAAATCGCTGGGCCCTGTACAGCCACATCGTTTGCACACCCTTATGGGTGGTCCTGATACAAATCACTGGACAATGATGCGAGCGATAGCGTCAAGTCTCTAAAGCCAGTATCCAATTAGCGAAAATCGGCAGATACAAGTATCCGGCGACTGGCAATATCACCCGCGCATACACCCACTTGTATCCGGATACAAGTATCCGGCGACTGGCAATATCACCCGCGCATACATCCACTTGTATCCGGACACAAGCCTCCACACCGAGCATCTACAGTTCATAAATCCACCCCACGATGGATCCGCACACCACTGCTAGTGTTGCTACTGCTTTTATCATAATTACTCGCTTTGCTCGTTGGGGGCTCCGCTTCCAAGCCCCCTGTGTGTTTTCTTTGCAAGTGGATGTAAACTAATGTAATTCCAGAGCCATTTTTTGATAGATCTTACCATTTAGCCACAAGAGACCTCGAAAGAAAGGTCCACACCGACTTTAAAGTTGCTCCACCATTTTGAATTTTTTTCAGGGGTTAATTTTTTTTACTTTTTGGAATTTTCCCGTCAGTTACAGGCTAGATGCTATAAGATTGCCAAATTTCAAGTTTCTAGCTCATTTGGTACTGTGTAAACATTAATGTCAGTGAGTGACTCAGTCGTGTGGCTTTATAATATAGTCTAATACAGTAAAATGTCGCCAAACGCGAAAAAGACATTGGTGGAAAAAGAAGTGTTTAAGAAGAAGGGAGAATTATGTTGAAGGTTTTTGTTAGATCCAATGTTGAATGACGGGTGCGTATTTAAAAATTTCGTAAGGATGACAAAACCGGATTTTGAGGTGGTATTTCGCTTGGTAGTACCGACAATTACAGTGCAAGATGCCAACTTTCGAGCTGAAATGCTGACGCAATCTTTGGTAACCATAAGAAAATCATCATTAAAATTCTAAGAAACACTCGTTGTCTAGGACGAGGTATATAATAAATCAACTGTATTAAATTCCAAAGTTGTCCACCGATGATTGCGAGTGGGTCCACATCGAGAGATGTTTCCCGTTAGAGGTTGGAAACTGGCAGTTTTCTTTAATATTTTACCACCGGATACTCGATAAATGTTCCAGTGTATCCAGACACAGGGGAAACATCGGCGGGTCGCTTGTATCGGGAGATTAACGTCCATTGTGTTCTATCTAGATTTCTGCGAAGAAAGCGCCCCAAAGTAGGACGCTTT
>CABFVX010010605.1:0-13456 GCA_902151425.1 Timema shepardi | reverse complement strand
AGGAAGGTATAATATTAGAAGAAGTGTATCAGCGATACGGGAGAGCGGTAAACATATGTATAAAACAACACACGTGTAAAACCCACACTGTATAAAACAACACACGTGTACAACCCACACTCTATAAAAACACACGTGTACAACCTACACTGTATAAAACAACACACGTGTACATCCCACACTGTATAAAACACACGTGTACAACCCACACTGTATAAAACAACACACGTGTACAACCGACACTGTTAAAAAACACGTGTACAACCCACACTGTATAAAACAACCGACGTGTACAACCGACACTGTATAAAACAACATAAGTGTACAAACCTACAGTGTATAAAACAACACACGTGTACAACCGACAATGTATAAAACCACAAGTGTACAGCCCACACTGTATAAAACAACCCACGTGTACAACCGACACTGTATAAAACAACACACGTGTACAACCCACACTTTATAAAACAACACACGTGTACAACATACACTGTACAAAACAACACACGTGTACAACATACACTGTACAAAACAACACAAGAGTACATCCCACACTGTATAAAACAACACACGTGTACAACTGCCACTGTTTAAAACAGCACACGTGTACAACCCACACTGTATAAAACAACACACGTGTACAACTCACACTGTATAAAACAACACGTGTACAACTCACACTGTATAAAACAACACACGTGTACAACCGAAACTGTATAAAACAACACACGTGTACATCCCACACTGTATAAAACACACGTGTACAACCCACACTGTGTGAAACAACACACGTGTACAACCGACACTGTTTAAAACAACGCACGTGTACAACCCACACTGTATAAAACAGCACACGTGTACAACCGACACTGTATAAAACAACGCACGTGTACAACCTACACTGTTTAAAACAACACACGTGTACAACCGCCACTGTTTAAAACAACACACGTGTACATCCCACATTGTATAAAACACACGTGTACAACCGGCACTGTATAAAACAACACACGTGTACAACCTACATTGTTTAAAACACACGTGTACAACCTACATTGTTTAAAACACACGTGTACAACCCACACTGTATAAAACAACACACGAGTACATCATACACTGTTTAAAACAACACACGTGTACAACCTACACTGTATAAAACAACACACGTGTACAACCGACACTGTATAAAACAACACACGTGTACAACCCACACTGTATAAAACAACACACGTGTACGGCCCACACTGTATAAAACAACACACTGTACAACTGCCACTGTTTAAAACAACACACGTGTACGACCCACACTGTATAAAACAACACACGTGTACAACCCACACTGTATAAAACAACACACGTGTACAACCGACACTGTATTAAACAACACACGTGTACAACCGACAATGTAGAAAACAACACACGTGTACAACCGACAATGTAGAAAACAACACACGTGTACAGCCCACACTGTAGAAAACAACACACGTGTACAGCCCACACTGTATAAAACAACACACGTGTACAACCGACACTGTATAAAACAACACACGGATACAACCCGCACTCTATAAAAAACACGTGTACAACCGACGCTGTATAAAACAACACACGTGTACAACCCACACTCTATAAAAACACACGTGTTCAACCGACACTGTATAAAACAACACACGTGTACAACCCACACTCTATAAAAACACATGTGTACAACCGACACTGTATAAAACAACACACGTGTACAACCCACACTCTATAAAACACACGTGTACAACCGACACTGTATAAAACAACACACGTGTACAACCGACACTGCATACAACAACACACGTGTACAACCCAACTCTATAAAACACACGTGTACAGCCGACACTGTATAAAACAACCCACGTGTACAACCGACACTGTATAAAACAACACACGTGTACAACCCACACTGTATAAAACAAAACACGTGTACAATCGACACTATATAAAACACGTGTACAACATACACTGTATAAAACAACACACGTGTACAACCCACACTCTAAAAAACACACGTGTACAACCGACATTGTATAAAACAACACACGTGTACAACCGACACTGCATACAACAACACACGTGTACAACCCACACTCTATAAAACACACGTGTACAGCCGACACTGTATAAAACAACCCACGTGTACAACCGACACTCTATAAACAACACACGTGTACAACCCACACTGTATAAAACAACCCACGTGTACAACCGACACTGTATAAAACAACACACGTGTACCACCCACACTCTATAAAAACACATGTGTACAACCGACACTGTATAAAACAACACACGTGTACAGCCCACACTGTATAAAACCACGTGTACAAACGACACTGTATAAAACAACCCACGTGTACAACCTACAGTGTATAAAACAACACACGTGTACAGAGACAGAGTATAAAAATAAGTTCTAGTGCAATCTGTAGGAATCGAACCGTTGAGTCCTACCCTCTGGGAGTAGGGCGATCTATCCTCTCATCGTACATACTGTAACAGGTGTTTTGATTGGCGCAGACAGAATGAGCTGGACCAATCCACCGGTCCTGGGTCAGATTGACTGACAATAATTGAAACAAATATAACTGGACTAAAATAACATGTTGAAGAGGGTAGCGTTACAGATGGCTCGGGAGAATTGTGCGTGGATAATCAGGTCAGTTAATTCGGGAAGAGGTTTGACCTGATACCGCCATCTCACTGACAGAGAGGGGAGACTATCTTGGCTCTAGAGAAGTGCGTGTTCGCATTCTTGCCAAGGTCTTTGAACTTCCCTGCGACCAAGACGGGCGGGTCAGATGCGTCAGATGCGTGAGGCTGTTCTCACACGGTGTCTTCTGTAGCAGGGCTGGTCAGATGCGTGAGTTTCTCTTCTCACACAGTGTCTTCTGTTGCAGGGCTGGTCAGATGCGTGAGTTTCTCTTCTCACACAGTGTCTTCTGTAGCAGGGCTGGTCAGATGCGTGAGTTTCTCTTCTCANACAGTGTCTTCTGTTGCAGGGCTGGTCAGATGCGTGAGTTTCTCTTCTCACACAGTGTCTTCTGTAGCAGGGCTGGTCAGATGCGTGAGTTTCTCTTCTCACACAGTGTCTTATGTAGCAGGGCTGGTCAGATGCGTGGGGCTCTCTTCTCACACAGTGTCTTATGTAGCAGGGCGGGTCAGATGCGTCAGATGCGTGAGGCTCTTCTCACACGGTGTCTTCTGTAGCAGGGTGGGTCAGATTCGTGGGGCTCTCTTCTCACACACAGTGTCGTCTGTAGCAGGGCGGGTCAGATGCGTGAGTTTCTCTTCTCACACACAGTGTCTTCTGTAGCAGGGCTGGTCAGATGCGTGAGTTTCTCTTCTCACACAGTGTCTTATGTAGCAGGGCTGGTCAGATGTAGTCTCTTCTCACACAGTGTCTTCTGTAGCAGGGCTGGTCAGATGCGTGAGGAACACTTCTCACACAGTGTCTTCTGTAGCAGGGCGGGTCAGATGCGTGAGTCTCTTCTCTCACACAGCGTCTTCTGTAGCAGGGCTGGTGTCCCTCACACCGCGTTATCTGAAGTCAGACTATACAAGTAATGTTTTTGTATTTCATATTTTTATGTGGTGATGAATTAATAATGTTGTTTCCTTAACTCAATGAGTATATCTTGTCTTCCTACTCAAATCATTATTTAGTAACAATGAAAAGTTTGAGATTATACACAAAATGTTAGCAGCGTTGCTAAATATCACAAAGTTGTGAAAGATTGTGCCAGGAGAAACAGTGTAGACTACTAGTGGCCTGTCGATAATATAATATTGGTGCTAGTTATATAAAAATATATCGGTTATTAAAACAACTTGACACGTGTCTGGTAAGATAAACAACATCAGAAACTATTTCATACGAGACCCCAAGAGGTGAGATGTTTTATTTCCCCGTATTCCATTAACTACTCGGGTGCACCTATAGGTAGGGTTCTAACTACGCTATTTTTATAAGAGTTATAGAGGTAGAGACAGTGTCTGAAGACTGTTCTGTCTGGTATACCCCTCACACTGAGAGCACGACTGTTCTGTCTTGATACCCCTCACATTGAGAGCACGACTGTTCTGTCTTGATACCCCTCACATTAAGAGCACGACTGTTCTGTCTTGATACCCCTCACATTGAGAGCACGACTGTTCTGTCTTGATACCCCTCCCACCCAGACAGCAATTCTTTGATTGTAATTTTTTTTTCTCAAGAAAGGTTTTCTTTGGTTTTTCTCTTTCCGAAAAAAATGAGGTTTTTTTTTTCAGAAACTGCTGTTGTTTGTGCTCTGGTTATTCGATTCTTAAAGAAGAAACTAATAGGCAGATATCACTGTGTTCGTCCAATTTAACGTTTCAGATTGTAAAAAGAAAATGTTAGTCTGTATGAAGATCTATGTGAACACCCTACAACATTTTGTTCGCACTTCTGTGTGAATTCATCAACGTTTGACGAGTTGATAACAATTTTGTCGGAACGGCTGAAAGCTAACAAAATATAAACTTTCGCTTAGGTATACCTCCAGAAGAGATAATAGCAGTGAAAATAAGGTAGGTTTGGAATATATAACTATTTTATAAAAATTGTTTAGTTCTATATTTCAATATTAAGTAATTTAAACTTTTTACAGAGTCACAAACTGTGAATTATAATCACTTGTATCATCAGTGAAATTTCTTATATAAGACTGTAAGGTGTCATCACTTTCTGGCGATGCTATTTGGTGTTACATTTTGCATTCTTTATGGCAAGGCATCGCTGGTCCTGAAATTTATTGAGTCCGAAATGATTTCTGTAAATACCGAGGATTGCCATCTGGCCATTTATTAGATTTAAGTACATTCATTTTTGAATTTTTGCCTCCATCTTGTTATATTCATCCAGCGAGTGTAACGAGGTACTAGAGATAGCGCAAAGTTTACTTCTTCACTTATGTCAGTTGTCTTTTTCTGCTACAAGATTTTTAACAGCGATTCCTCAAAACTTTCTTTTAGATCCGCTGGGGTTGACTGTTTTCAGCACGTCTTGGCGCAGTTGCTTCCTTAAATCCTGCCTCATTTCTAGTCTTGGCTTCTGATAGTGAATCTTGATCGTCCAAATTGCTTTCAAGCTCCCTATTCTTGACACATGGAAGAAGGAACAGTAATTTTTCAAAGTATATATACCTCCTTCGCTTCTTTGCCCGGTGTCCTGATTTTGTATCTTTTTGCTTTCTTAGCTTCCTCGCGAACCATTTTTGTAGACTCTGCCACTTGTTTTGAACATCCATTAGTTAAATATTTACAATTGTATTGTACTTTAGCTCAGATACAGTTTACATGAAACTGTAAATGTACTGTAAATCCAGATTTGTTTCTTTTTGCCTCACTACCAGATTAAGTAATTACTTTTATATTCATCTCATAATATGTAAATTATAATTTCTAGATCCAAATATGTGTACAAGTACCTCCTGTCAACACGAATCAGCTTTAATGCCTTTTCTTTAGCATATGTGATATGCGATTGTGAAAGAGTGCACCGACAAGACTTTGAAAAGCCTACAGCCAATGTAGGCCCATATGCCAGGTGGACCAAATCAGGAGGATTGGATAAAAATAGCTGATCAATTTTATGAATCTCCCAAACATTATTGGAGCTCTTGATGGAAAACACGTTAGAATCGTAAGGGCTGACAATTCAGGCTCCAAATATTTCAACCGCAAGAAATATTTCTCCACAGTGTTGATGGTACGGGTCAACGCGGATTACAAGCTTGTGTTTATAGACGTTGGCTCTCTTTAAGCTATTAGCGATTCAATTATTCTTAAAGAATCCAAAATGGGGCTTAAACTTGAAATTAACTAATTGAATATTCCAGAGAGGTGGCCCTTACCTAATGATGAAAATGGCAGAATTATGCCATTCTTCGTTGTAGCTGATGAAGCGTTTGGTTTAACAAAATGTGTTTTGAATCTTTATGAAGAAAAAAAAAACTTGTGGGTTCTTAAAAGAGTTTTCAGCTACCTGCACGCAAGAGCACGCCGACTTGTTGGATACAATTTGGAATTTTAGTTAATAAGTGACGCATATATTACAGGCCTTTTGCCGTTATTGAGAAGTTTTGTGACAGTGTCATAATGTGCTGCTGTATTTTACACAATCTTATGCGCATACATGATGGTGAATGTTTCACTGACACACTTGATCCACTCGATCTCCAAATAGAGGCCCTGATGTAAGGCAGTATTTGTGGACTCA
This sequence comes from Timema shepardi, assembly GCA_902151425.1. Lineage (NCBI taxonomy): Eukaryota > Metazoa > Arthropoda > Insecta > Phasmatodea > Timematidae > Timema > Timema shepardi. Next base: position 7,182 of record CABFVX010010605.1, on the reverse strand, counting down.
CCTGACTTCCCCCAAGGATCTCTACCGTGTCAGTACAGTAACATATAAAATCTTGAAATCTATAAATTCTTGAAAAAAGCTTTTTTGTTTCATGATGATTGTTTGTGTGCTGTGGAGTGAAACGGAAATGAAAATATAGTTGCATTTCGGTAATTATAAAATAATGTACTAATGAAAATTATAAAGATTACACCATATTGAAACTATGCTCAACATTTTAAATGTAAAAAAAAAATTATAGTCAAAATCAAACATTTTAACATACACAATAAGCATATATTATGTTAAACATTATCTCAAAAGAGATTTTCACCTTTAAAGGTTGTATTTTAATGTTAGATTTTTTAAATTTTAACATAACTATAATAAAGCCATATATATCTAGCTATATACATATATAATTAGTTAATTACAAATAATTAAGTTGCTAGCTTAGCTTTAGTTTTATTTTCTCCTTCCAATTCTGACCAACTCGGTACTACAGCTGCACAAACCTCTTCCCACAGTTTATCTGTAACGTGCATATTAGAATACTCTTTTAGAAATCTACTATAGATTGCCAGCCGCTTTTCCACCTCTTTGATTCATTTTCAATATTCTCGTTCATCTTGAGAAAATGTACACGTTCTCGAGAGTTGACTTCTTGTGGCAAGACATAGTTACCCTCGATTTTAGCGCACTGATGTATTTGTTTAGGCCCCAACAGAGGGAAGTCTTGTCTTGTCTTGTCTCTATCCACAGTGTGCTGTCTTGTCTTGTCTCTATCCACAGTGTGCTGTCTTGTCTTGTCTCTATCCACAGTGTGTTGTGTTGTCTTGTCTCTATCCACAGTGTGCTGTCTTGTCTTGTCTCTATCCACAGTGTGCTGTCTTGTTTTGTCTCTATCCACAGCGTGCTGTCTTGCCTTGTCTCTATCTATCCACAGTGTGCTGTCTTGTCTTGTCTCTATCTATCCACAGTTTGCGTGCTCACGTAAGCTCAATAGCCCTTTTCCTTAAAACAAAACTGTCTGCGGGCCAAAAGTTTCAAGTGTAGGTGACTCTAAAGTAATTGTACCCACATTTGTGTGGAGGGAGAGCGGGAAACAATTCATTAATAACGATCTTCAGTACAGTCAGCTGGGATTCAAACCCCGACCATTTTCAAGTGCAGCACTTACAAGGAAACATAATGCAATCGATACTGTGGATTCGCACGTTCATCGATAAATATGGTCACGTGATGGGCTCTAGGCCAATCACAAGACTCCCTCCATATCAGCTCGAGCTGTTCCGCTGAAGTTCAACTTATTTATACTTTGTCCGCTCTGTCCGAGATGTTCGGCACAGGAGAACCAATAAAATCTCAGAACCAACCTTCTCAAATCAGTGCGCATGTACATATGACAACGCATGCGCACTGCAGCCAGAAGCTAGCACAGAAGTTTGTTCGCTTTTGTGAGGCGATTTGAAATAACCCGGTAATGTAAAGCTTGTATCGATGTATTGGATTGTTCCACGACACAGCGTTATAATTTGGAGGCATCCTTCGGGAGAGTGATCTAGAATATATATTTAGACACTAGAAAATAAAGTATGTTGATAATTAGCTGTTTTAAGCTTAATGCATCATGGGTCAACACACAGCGTGTGAGTTGCTGCGACACTCCAGCAGATTCTGCTTCAAATTCTCAGTGAACGTTAGAATCAAGCTTCAGTGCTTCGTTATTTTGACCAAAGTATACATACAGATACCTGGATATCTTGACCCAAGTAGACATACAGATACCTGGATATCTTGACCAAAGTAGACATACAGATACCTGGATATCTTGACCAAAGTAGACATACAGATACCTGAATATCTTGACCAAAGTAGACATACAGATACCTGAATATCTTGACCAAAGTAGACATACAGATACCTGGATATCTTGACCAAAGTAGACATACAGATACCTGAATGTCTTATTTTGACCAAAATAGACACACAGATACCTGGATATCTTGACCAAAGTAGATATACAAATACCTGGATATCTTGACCAAAGTAGATATACAGATACCTGGATATCTTATTTTGACCAAAGTAGATGGACTCGTTACAGTTGAGTCACGAGTTCCTGTTTGGGAATTATAAAATGCCGTACTAACTTTGTCTTGGCTGTTGTGGTGCTCCATTTATGAGGGTTGTCAATGTTTTCTCAAGCTGTACGAAAAACCGCCAATGGCGGTTTGTAAGACACAAATTAATGCTAAGCTAACTCAGCTTAACCTAACGGCACAAAACACTATCATAACTTCAACAAGCCTATAAAAAAAACCTAGCACGTTCTGATTGGAATGTCTCATTTGGCATACATATACTCTGGAATAAAACAAGGTTATTTAGATAGGGAGCCATATCAATATATTATCGTCTTTGCGTAAAAAGAGAAAGATTAATTTATAAATTAATTTCTATATCACCTTGCTAAATTAAGTGAAAAGTACTCAGAATCTGATAAATTTGTTTCTATAACTTTAAAAGCAAGAAAGTATGAATGCTGACTTAGGTTCAACACACAATTGGTTACTACAAAATGGTCTTAATGTCCATCCTGAAAAATCTCTATCTATTGTTATAGGGTTAAAAAGTTACTATCCACATTGAGTTTCATATCTGTACAACATAAAAATAAAAATAACAGTCCAATTCCATTTGTGCCTGTTGTTAATAACCTTGGTTTACATATAAATGAAAACCTAACATGGAATAATCATGTGAAACAAATATTTAAAAAAGTGTTCTTTGCCTTACACTCACTTAAGCACCTGAAAAAATGTACACCAATGAATATTAAATACACTCTTATCCAATCCCTTATCCTCCCGCTTTTCGACTATTGTGATGTAGTTTATAATGACCTGACAGCTGACCTTGCGGCAAGACCACAAAGAGTCCAGAACACATGTGCTAGATTTATGTTCGACCTCCGGTCACGTGATCATATTTCCCCATACTATAAGAGACTGACTTGGCTAACACTTAAGATTCGGATGGATACCTACAATATAAGTACGATAAATTTGTTTACTCTATTGCTTAGAAAATATGCATAGTAACAACATTCAGTTTTTTGTATTATATTAAACTTGTAAATTTAAACTGAACTATATTAATAAAAAAAGTTACAAGTTAATTTTTACTTTTTTACAATCAGACGTTATTTCAATTAAATTAAAATTCAATAAAACATGAAATACAAGAATATAATTTTGAAGTTATCATATTATTATAGAGAATAAGATAATGTTCTATCATACACGACGAATATTTATAATACAATAATTCTAACAAAATTTGATATTTTCAAATTAAATACTGTCTAAACTGTTGAAAAGGTTCAGTAGCTTCCTGATAGATGGCTCTGTCTTCGGAAGCGTCTCTCCCTCTCCTCCCCAAACCCTGTTTGGCATTCACTATCTTTCCATCTTTGTTTTCTGTGAACCCCGCTACTCCCCCTTCCTCTAACCATTTATACCCTGTTCAGATAAAACCTTTCACTTGACACTAATTGTTTGTTACCTACAGACCTGAGCTATTGAAAATGTTCCCTGTGATGTATTTGTATGATCTATGTTAACAGTTTTTTCATAGAGTAAACTTGCTTATGTTTACCTTATAAATAAATTCCATAAACAGTGTTTCCTTGATTAAATAAAACCTATTTGTATAACGTTAGTTTTATAGGAATAGAGAGGTGAAAAGAAATTCTCTAAATAGTTTTATTCATGTTTTATAGCTAAACAAGACCTTTTCCCACTTAGAGCAGAATTAATTTTGAAGATATTAAGATTCAGTGGCGCATCCAGTAGTTTGCTTAGGGGAGGCTGGGCTTGCGTATCATAGCTATTATTTCTATTCCCTGAAAATATTCATCAAATTAATTTAGTTTAAGACATCTTTTTTTAGAGAAATTACACACACATATGTATATACAGTTGTTAAAAAAGGGGTTCAGAAATTATGGATCTTGTTGTACACATTAACATGAGTAGAGTTATTTTAATGATGTCACATGACCTCTAGTTGGGTCGATACGTCGGTAAACTCCAATAATAATAATAAATTGTCTTAGAAATAATAGGTCATCAAACCTGCTCACATAGAGGTAAAAGCAATTTTGTATTTTAGTAATAAAAAATAAATGGTATGGTGCACCACACTTTCTCTCTCTTTTATCTTGAAATAGACATTTACAAAAAACTCGTGAGGATTTGTGAAATGAAATAATATACACTGTTACTTACTCTATGCAGGGGTGTGAAAATAGTCCCCAAACCTTCAGACCTATTGTAACCTTGGTGCGACGTGAAAATAGTCCCCAAACCTAACGTAGACAAGACGTGATAGTGGAGTTGCTAAACTTAACACTCGTTCAATATTTGGTACCAACATGAAATTTTACAAATTAGTATAATTTTGTGGTGAGTAAAATAGAATCTAGTGCAACTCTTAAAAAGTTATTTTACATGGGCCATCTTGAAATAATAGAGCCCTAAACTTTTTATTTTTACAATTATAACGTAAACCGTTCATAATGTCAATGTGTTGTTAAACTTATAATAAAAAATAGACATTGTTTACAAAACAGGTTCCTATAGTTGTATTTGTAATCCTAACAGTTTTTGTACAATCTTTAAGCAAAACGTTTAGCGTATGTTTAACATATGTGTAGTTTCCCTTCAATTATTTTACTATCACTCCCAGGCTACGTTAGGTTTGGAATTGTTAGGTTTGGGGATTATTTTTATATTTTCCGACAGTACAATTACCATGAGAAATGTGATAGCTGGCAGCTAGCAGAAGATTTAAGAACTGCCAAAAGAAAACCAAATTAAAAATAATATTGTTTTTGTGAAAGTTTTGACCGCCGAAAGTGACAATAAATTAACATATTATGATTATTGAAGATAATATGGTTTGACAAATGGATATATGAGATTTGATCTGCTAACTTTTGCTAGCTGTTATCTACCTACACTCCTAAGGTGGATGAACTATATTATCCACCGGTTATGTGGAGAGGTGCCAAAAAGCAAAACCACCCAGGTGCGAAATTTACCTCGAGGTTCCCCTGACTCTATGTCACTAGGAACTAGGAACACTGTTACAGAAAACGTGAGAAAAGAGAAACATCTTTGTCCACCAAAGAACATAAGAATAAAATTCATTTTCAAAAACCTGTATTAAAAAAAGTGGTGTAGTCGTAAATTTAGCAGTGCCGGAACGCAAGGTCGTAGCAACCCCAAAGTTAAAGTGTTTTTTTTTAAATTCAAATATTATTAAATATATGTTAGAACCAAACGGGTAAGACATGGGGCTAGATATTTTATATTATTATATTAGAAACTCAAGCGTAGTTTACTTGCGTCAATATATATATATATATATAAAGCTTAATTTTAACAGGAAAAATCTAATATTTACAAATATCAAATAAATTTCGGGTAGTTCACGTATAATTTAATTTTGAAAATTTAAATATTAGAACCAAACGGGTAGTAAGACGTGGTGCTAGATATTTGATTTTTACAGCCCACTTGGTGTTGCAGCCTGAACATGTCCTCTTTCATAGGGCGTACGAGATTGAGTGATGGTTAACGGCACTTTACAAGCGGGCCTGATGCAACTGTGTGTGTGTGTGTGTGTGTGTCACTATCTATTCCTGGCAATTCAAGGCAACGACTCTTTGATGTGTAGAGGCTAATGTCTGGTTAATTACCCCCGGGGACGAGGGATGAACTGACCGGCTCTGGGGGAGGGGGGAGAGAATTCCCGTGTCCATGACCAGCAGTCAGCGGAGGGAAGTGAGGGGGGAGGGCTTGGCTATCAGACGAAATCCTACACTTGGTGGAGAAGGTTCTCAAATAGTACAGCGCGTGCCACGGACTTATGACAAAAGAGCCAATGTTCATTCTACTCCCGACAGACATAGCGCGAGGTTCTAATAAACTACAACGCCCTAATCAATTAATAAAAACTCCAACACCTCTATCCTACCAATTAATTAATCAACTAACTAGCAAAAATCAATTAACAATAATTAATTAACAATCATTAATAATTAATCATCAAGAACCAACATGTCCGGGTTTGTTAGGCGAAGGGAGGTGTAGGGGAGGGGGGAAGAGGGCAGGAGGAGGGGGAATCAAACGGATGTGGAAATTAGGTCAGGCGGTCGGGGGAAGGAGGCTATTTATAGCAGCCAATCAGAGGAAGGTAGGTTAATTGAAATCACAATACTATCTCACGGTGTGACGTAGTGGAGTGAGGTATCCCCCTAGCTACTAGTACTCATTATAACAAAGTGTTGGTTCCTTTTAAACTTAAACGGATAATATATGTGTAATAGTGCTGAAGGAGGGTGTTACCAATTAACACTTTCCCGGAGTTGTCCGCTCGTTCTTTGGACAATTTCAACACAAATGGCTTTCCCGAGATATCAATAGAGAGGTAGTTAAATCTTGCTTTTAAAGGTATAGAGACAAATTTATCAGATCCTGAATACTTTTCACTTAATTTAACAAAGTGATGTAGAAAAGAATTAAAAAATGTTCTTAAATATTTTTCACGAAAACGATAAAGTTTAAAAAAAATATTCCTACTAAAAACAAAGAACTATGATATATCTTAGAATTAAAAAATATAAATTCAAATCAGATTAGAGATGACCTATATATTGAAAGTCTAATAATTCCTCAGCCACCATTTTGGTGTTCTAAGTAGATTTTGAGATGGCTCCCTATCTAAAAAACTTTGTTTTAGTCCTAAGTATCTGTATAGCAAGTGCTGGGTTATTTCTGATATTGAGACGTACTTCATACACTATAGGACTATAATCCTAGTCTTTGACCGTGGCCCAACTAAGCTATGACGATAGTCCTCCTAGTCGTTGACCTTATCGTGCTAAACCATGACTCTCTTGGGACAAGGGGTCCGTAGCACTACTGTGATGTAAAGAAACAGACACACACTAAAGCAAATTAGAATGGGCATAGAAAAGGGGAACTCCTCAACGTGGGATTAGGAGGAGGGGCACACGTAAGTATGGGATTAGGAGTAAGGGCACGCGTAAGCATGGGGTTAGGAGTAAGGGCACGCGTAAACATGGGGTTAGGAGTAAGGGCACGCGTAAACATGGGGTTAGGAGTAAGGGCA
>CABFVX010010604.1:0-10247 GCA_902151425.1 Timema shepardi | reverse complement strand
ATATATATATATATATATATATATATATATATATTTAGTAATGAAATAAATTAATACAAAACGAGAACGAAACACAAGCTTTTCACTTAACGAGTTATTTCAAATCATTTCACAAAAGCAGATGCAGCTATCTCTTGTTCTTTGTAGCGCATGCGCACCAATTGAGTAGGTTGGTTTTGAAATTTGATTGGTATTGTGATTGGTCTAAAGCTCATCACGTGACGACATTTTAGATTGGCTTTAGTTTTTCAGTGAACTTATGAATCCATAGAAGACTATGACCACCAGGGGCGTACGCAAGAGGGGGGGGGGAGTGATAATGACAGGTATACACCCCTCCCTAAAATCTAAAATAATCCAAAGTATTGTCTACCAATAAAATAAGAAACAGAAAACACACAAGTTTCACACAATATTCCTGTACTTGCACACTAATGTAATATCGACATTGAAAAGTGATTATAGATATGGCAGATTATTTTGTATCTATAGATAGTGCTTGATCGATATTAAATCGATTGATTGAAACAGTTACGTGCGCATTCGTCTGGAGCGCTAGTATTTTTGTTTTAGAGCTATAATGACGCATACATTATTAATGATGTACAAAAAATTGATATGGTATTAGAGGAAATGGCGAAGAAACCTAGTCGGTCTGTACTTCTGTAAACTGTAAGGTTCCCATGGACTAGACTGACGGACAGGAGCAGGAACATTAAGTGTTGTATTTGTGTTATTATTGTCAATTTTATTTTGTTAGTTTCAAAGAACCATTATTTGAGGCATGTGTGTATGTATAGCATTTCCTTATCGATATTAAAAATGTTGTTGCATTTCTTGGTATGAAGTTCTATCACCCCCCGAAACGAAATCCTGTGGACGCTTCTGAGTCGACCACCTACAGGGGTTGTAAATATTGGCGGGGAGCGGGCGGGAAGCTGGGAAAGGGGAAGGGCGCAGATTTAACATAAATATTTGTCGTTACCAAAAGGGCTCGGATTTTGATCATGCTTGTATAAATGTGTATTTATAGGTCATTTTTTAGTCATTATTTGTTATTTATGAATATATTATCATAATTTCTCGGTTCACCTATTTATTTTAGTCATTTTTAAGGATTTTGAGTAATTATAAGAAATTTATTTTGAATAAGTATATTCTTAAATACAATTGATATTTTATAAATGCATACATTTCTAATCACACAGTTGTCTGGATGAGGAGATAATGTAGGCCATGAACTTTGTATCCTGTTTGCTTGTCTGGTTGTAAAATACACATTCCCGGAGCGACACCAACTAACCTGGAGAGGGTTGCGTTCAGAGGGGGAAGCTATAATTACTTCTGAAGCAGTCAGGGCCGTATTTACATGTTGAAGCTCAATAGGCCCTTGTAGACGGTGCGCCCGCCCCCCGCTCCTCCCCCTTTTTTCCAGACACAGAATCCACGAGGAAAACAAAAAAGTGAGTTTCCGATACTAAAAATAACTTAGTTACAAATTTTAGTATGTTAGTGTTAGGCCACATATTTTGAGTAAATAATATTTCCAAGTAACAATAATAATTAACATAATTAGTCCGGTTTAATATACACTTTTTACTACCTGATTAGTATTTTTGGACATAGTAACATAATAAATAATATAAATAAATCGCTCCCTAAATAAATGCAGTAGCAAAAATAATTTTGAAGGAGAACTGGTAGTCTCGGTCAAGCGCTAAGCTTCTTTTGTACATTACGTAACCAAATACCTTCAAAAGGGGTCATTGACGGATATTAAAGACAAAAAAATGCCTATGTAAATTTATTAAATACTATAGTCTACTCAATCCCTTATTTATACGTAGATATGTTAGTTAAATTATATTTGAAAAAAATTCTTGACGGAAGTGTCTTCGCATTCGCCCTTCAAGTGGCGCCCCCCCTCCCCCCCAGAGAGTTGCACTCCAGGCAGGCCCGGACCTAGCGGGCCTAGTGGTAAATCAGACCAGCAGTTATTGGTTAATTAATGTTATATTTAGCAGAATGCAAGTGTTAAGTTGTTAAAAGCTTTTCCTTGCATTTGACATTTGTAAAGAGCGTACTTAAAGGTTTTTGTTCCTATTAATATGTAGGTTGATTTTGAAAATATGAAGTAATTAAAAAAAAATATTTAGGCCATATTGTAGGTAATTTTATAATATTAAAAAAAATCAAAATCCAGGCCTTAGTCATTACTTAATCTAAAGTTTGGGAATAAATAGGGCAGGGAGATTTGAACCCAGGCCACCCCCATCGATGATGACCAAATGAAATGTGACTCTGGCATCTTAGATAGAAGGTTTCCAAGTGACTTCTTAATTTGCAATCTTTAAATTAATATCAATAATAATTAATTCGTTATCACGTGCTCTGTAAAGTAGATAACTAATTCTGTGTGTGATTAGCTAGAATTGAGTAATTGATTTATTACATTTACAAATAATATTTTAAAATGCGTGAGTCAGTGAGCGGTAATACTCATCAACAAACTGATTGTAAAACTATTCGGAAGCTAGTGACTATGTATTGATGTGAGATTGACTTAGTATATTTTGTATATATAAATACAGATACGGAGAGTTGTACGATCTTAGATAACTGGTTCAACCTCTACCTACTTAAAAAACGACTATTCCTACGTGTGACGTCACGAAAAGTATATATGAGATTTATCTTATTTATGTATTAAAGTTTTATTCGGCGATTTTTATATACTGTACAATGTAGACCTACTGTGCATAACATGAAACAAAAATCACGCATTCTTAAATAATTTAAAAAATAGTTTTACAATGTAAACTTTTTTTATCTTAGTAGTTTTTCGTAAAAAAAAATTTTTAATCGTCTAAAACTCAAGACTATTTGGGGTTTTTCACGAAAATATCCAGTAGGGATCTTCCTGCCACGATGAAGATTCAAACAGTCCGTGTAAGGATATAACTATCTATAAACAACGTAAATCAATGCGGTCCAAGCGCAAATAATTGAGTGTTAATACTCGTCAGCGGAAGAGGGGAAGTGTTATCAGCAGATAAACTATATTCCTCGCATGATAAACTACTGATTCCCCCCTTTTATTTCTCTTTAGTACCCAAACTGAGCGTCGCGACTCTCTAGGACGTGGCCAGTCTTGGTCCGGGGTGTCGCGGCCATAAGTGGAAACTAAAACTTGCAATGTATTGTAAAATGCAACATGCAAATTTTCAATACGTGTACTCGTACATATTTTTAAAGAATGGACTAAATCATACAAGAAAACATAATTGTTTCTGGTGAAAACGCTCCTTTCATATGAATTCCAGATTCTATTACTTCTTGAAAATATTGGGTACAGGGCAGCCAGATCATTTTTATGGGGTTTCAATAGTTACAAACAACATAGTTACTTACATTGTTAGATTATTGTTTGAAGCCATTTAATAATTTATTATTCATATTTTATCTTTTGCATGTTTTAAGCCGTGATCATCCTTTCCCATTCTTTTTAGATCAGATAGTTTTTATAAACTATTTGGAGTAGCCCTCCTTCAACAATTTTTTTAAAAATGGTTCACTCTAGAAGCTTTGAGTAGTCTTTGCATTGATTTAAAAAAAAATAAGATTCTTTTATAAATTATAAGCCACCATTTAAAGTATTCCTTTTCTAGACATTTTTGAAATTTGGATGACCTTAGAAGCTATTCAGAGCTTTCCTCCCCAGATTTTTGTGCCAGTTAGATGTCTCAATTCTAGTAGTTATTTGAAGCGGTCTTCTCTGGCAAATTTTTGACAATAGAAAGCATCTAGAAGTAATTTAAGGCTATCTTTCAGTTTCATATTCGATAATATCAAAGGATTTNAAGCGGTCTTTTCCGGAAAATTTTTGACAATAGAATGCATCTAGACGTCATTTGGAGTTTTATTTAAGGCCAAATGTCAGATTCATATTCATAATATCAGAGGATTTGAGATATATCTAGTGGGTGGGGGATTTATTCCAGGGAGGGGTATATTATTTCCAGGGGGTCGTAGTCCCCCACAGTTCCGCCGCTCCTGCTGTCCACATATATTCTATATTCTATATTCGTGGTGAACTGCTCTCAGGCGATTATTAGTCTCAGACGTGTGGTAGTCTACCGTCTCTATGAGGAACAATGTTCCTTACTCGCTTTGCACGACAAATATTAGTACATGAAAACGAATATTAATTTTTCCACACTTGCATGAGTCATATCAAAAATTGAATAAACGTGGACGAATAACGCACGTGTGGTCCCGGCTTAAGTAAGAGGTGTCTGCGCGTAAAGAAACAAAAAAATTGTACAATTTATCTGTGTTGTAATTTCTTTCTAAAATTTGAACTTTCATTTGTTTTTTGTATTAATTTTCTAACTTTCACAGGGGGGTCAACTGACCCTTTGCGGCCCCCCCTCCCCCCGAATCCACGCCTGGTACAGGGGTGTCGCATGAAAAATCTGACATGTGAAGGGCAGCGTGGTCTCAAAAAGTTTGGGAGCCCCTGAGCTATGGTGTGTGTATGTATGTATGTGTGTGTGTATGTTAGCCGGTATTTTGTGTACTGCATACAGACGCACCATCATTTCACTACTAGTCATTATAATTATTCCTTTCATAATTGTTTTATTAATTTTTGTAAAAACATTCACGGGCCGGACAAACCCATTCCGCGGGCTGTAGTTTGGAGACCCCTGCTTTAGACCATTCGGCCAATGAAGCGGACCATACCAAAGCTAATTTCCACTTATTGCATATACGAGTATATTATATACGCTAATGTGATAGGGATGTGGAAGGTAGAAATTAGAGGAAATGTACCCACATTTGCGCGGAGAGAGAGAAAGAAAGAAAGATTGGGAAACTATTTAGGGGGAAAATCGGATAACATTGAAAGCGCACAAGAAGGTGAAACCTCATATTAAAAATTTATGAAAATATGAATCAAGAAAGAACCTAAATCTTGTATCAACAGCACGCAGGGGAAAAAATTGCATAACATGGCAGCATGGTAAAAATTTATTGTAAGCAACCCTCTTATTCTTTGAAATAATTACAATAAAATAATAAAACTAAAGGGCTAGGTTATTTAGGTTAGGTTAGGTTGGCTAGGATGCAAATACAATACAACACAAATTTAAAAAGATGTGTCGTTCGTGAATTAACCAAAAAGCTGTGTTGCCAAATGAGGCTCGAAGATTACAAACAATGGTGCACTTTTGTTGTACCTTCCTTTTTCGCTTCTGACATACTCAGCAGGTACACAAACACTTTCAGTACGTATCCAAAAAATAAAACCATCTCAGTACAACCACCCTTGATCCAAATTTCGACTTCCTCGTCACCGGCCAACCGGACAAAATGGGCCTGACATCTAGACCGCGTGCTCATATTATTCTAATACAATCGCTATAAGGAAAATGTACCGGCACTCCTCTGTGGAAAGGACGGGAAATAGCAAGGTAGAGAACCCACTTCAGTGGCCGAATGGTCGCTCTCTTGTTAGACTGGTCTGCTTATGACAAGAAGATCGGGGATCCAATCCCGGCTGAGTCTACTGAGGGTTTTTCCCCAAATGGTTTCCTGCTCTCCTTCCACGCAAACGCATGTAGATTACCATTAAAATGATTCCTTCCTTGTCCCTAACCCATCAGAGTAATTATCATGCACATAGCCTGAACAGTATTAAGACGCCGTCAGTCTCCCATCGCACCCGATCAAGGATCGAAACCCGGCGTTACAGTTCAGAGTCAAACCTTCTAGACCAGGGGTCCCCAACCCTATGCCCGCGGGCGTCATGGCGCCCACCGAGCTTCTTGCGTCTGCCCGCCACTTTTTTACCATAGCTGAAAAGTTCTTGACCAATAATTTTGATCTATCTATCACTTTTCAGACAAAAATAAAGTTTGTGCTTATCTCCAGGTATGCTGTTCTCAAGAAGTTGGTGATTGAAAGCCCCTATCATTCCCCTTTCTTTGCCGGCTCATTTACAAAATGTACTTTTACTCGGAGCTAACATTCTAATAGTTTCAAGCTGAATGGTCTTTTTTTTTTCCTCATCTAAAAGACCTACCCCCTTCCATTATTCTCTTCCCACTCACTAATACCATCCTAATACTTCCTATTTCCTTTGTAAATATCTTGGCATGGGTCTACCCAGCTTTGTTGCTTGAATAAACACAGAATAGTTCTATATTTTAAAAATCTACCCAAGCACCAAAATGGTGGTTAGAAGTTAAATATTTCTTTGTGTCTTTATTTTGGTCTTGTTAAAACCGTAAATAAAGCAGTATATTCTTATTTATTTTTGTCAACTTGGAGGGGGTCGAACCTCTTCTTCCTCCATGGTGCCTCGAGTATTACCCACAACCACATGTAACGTCACAATCGCTGTTGGAACCTTAACACGGCAGTTGACTGGCCGTGTGTATAGCGTTGAGGCTGAACTCTGAGGTTGTCGGGAGCTACAGTAGCTACTGTACAGTGTAAACCAATCATGACAGTTTCATTGCAGTTCATGCTCTGTTTCTAGTTAAATACGCATGCTTTTGGTGTATTATATTGTTGGCTTTTCATACTTTTTTTTTATATTTCAACTTTTAATCCCAAAATTATTGTGTCAGGTAAAAGAAAACGAACATATTATTTTAACGCTGACTGGGAAGAATCGTATTGTTTTGTCAATTTTAAAGATAAATGTGTTTGGTTGTTGTGTGGAAGCAGTATTTCAGTGCCAAAAAAACATAATGTTGAACGTCACTTCCAGACTAACCACATTTCTTTTGAAACTAGCTATCCACTTAAATATGAATTAAGAAAAAAAGAAACTAAATCAACTAAAATCAAACCTAACTGCCCAGCAGTTAGTTTTCACAAGACCCGTGGCAAAATATAAAAATTCCACTATTACTTCTTTTAAAATTTCTCACTTGCTCGCAAATAATAAAAAAAAACATTTCAGACTGTGGAGTTGTTAAAAGAGGCCTTTATGATGGGAGCTTATTGCTTGTTTGAGGGATTTTCTAATAAGCGTGATATTATGTCAGCAATCCAAGACTTACAACTATCAGATAACACCAATCCAAGGAAAATACATGTAATTTCAACTGACATGCACACTCAGCTAAAGAATGACTTGGAAATATGCTAATGGTTCTCAATACAATTTAACGAGTCATCAGGTATAGCAGGCCAAGCACAGTTTACAGTTAGAGTGGAATGGTATTTAATGATTTCCCTACAAAAGAAGAGCTATTGAAAATATTACCAATGAAAGGACGAACAATAGGTACAACACACAATATCTACAACCCATTCAAAATACATACCAAGTCAATAGAAATGCCTCTGTACAAGCTATCTGCGATCACTAGTGACGGGACACCTTCGTTGGTGAGAAATAGCAATGGATTTGTTGCCCTGTGCAAGAAAGATGAATCCCTTCCGAACTTTATGTCATACCATTGAATTTTTCATCAAGAATCCTTGTGTCGCAAAGTGATTTCGTTTGATCATGTTGTAACCTCGTTACAACGACCTAAACCATTGAGGTTACATTACTCACCACCCTGGCCCCAGTTGACTCATCTCAGCAAGACCACGGGTCTGCGACTACTCCGGGTACTATCTAATAGCTGACTAAACCAGGGCCCGTAGTTCATTCCTCGTCGCTGTTAACAAGCCACGCCCAGAAAAAAAGAGTGAAATGCATGAATTTTCACTGCGCTCTACCGGCTATGTTTGGCAAGCCCGTAGTCTGGTCCTTTTCGCTGATGTCTAGGCGGGTGTCGTACCTTCCAGCTTATTCTCGAAGGACGCTATCTCTTACCCCTCTCCCCCTTCTGTCATTCCCACTCCTAGAGAACACGTGATAGATTAGAGGGCAATAGAGAGATAGGAATCTGTAATGTTGTCACTAATTGCAATACTGGATTCGTAAGGTGAGCGACGCTGTTATAGTTTGATAAATATCTTAGTACTCTAAATTCCCTTTCGGTTTAGTTAATTTAACCTTTACAAAATTATTGTTTTAGAATCTCTAAATATTAAATTTAATATATTTGGTCATGGATTTCATATTATATACTTAGTATGTTTGGACTCTCAAGGTCATGGTAAAGCTTAAGTATTTGCACGGTTAGAGTAAAACCGTAATTTAAACTTTGAAATCATCCATTCCATTGAGGATATTTGGTCCCTGAGTTTTCACGTAATTTCTGCATATCCGCATCAGGGATCTCTTTCAAACCCTCTTTATATCGACAGTTTGGTCGTTTGTTAACAGATAGCATCGTTTGCTGGCTCCACATATTTTAGTATCATGTTGAGTTTAATCATCTTGTTATTGGTTAATAGATTAATTAATATTGTTGCTACAATTTAGAGTTTATCGACTGTTAATTTGAGATAGGGCCGTGAGACGGTGCGATACCTTTCTATTCATTGCGTTGATACATTTTTTACCTGATTTACGTTACACGTCGTAAGGCTTGAAGCCTGAAGGGGCTAAAATACTATTTAATTGTTTGTTTATCCTTTGATTTGTAGGATGCCTCCAGATGACAAGAAGGGCCAGAATCGAGTTATTATTCCTTCACTTAACTTTAGAGCTTTAGATAGTTAAGCTTACAGACACTTGGCATTGTGTTTCTTTAGCATCTTTGGGTCACAAGTTAAATTTGTGTGCCAGCCACTTGGCGGCGTCATTAAATTATATTTCCACATGTTTGTGATTGATTACAAATTATGTCCTGTTCAGATTTAGGAGGCCAATAATATGATGAGAGCATATCATCTCTTATTTCAAGCACATTAGGAGACGCTAAAAAGGGCACTTTGATTGATGTTATATATTTTATCAAAATAGAGCTCGGGCGATACTGTTTGATTTTGCCAGTATATTGAATCATGGCTGGTTTAAGATAAATAGATAGAGATAGTTTGTAAGGTCATTTTAAATAATTTGTTGTATCGAATGTTTTGAGCCGCCATCTATTGGAGAGAGTAGACATTTTTGTTAATTTTATATATTAGTTGTATAATGTTATTATTGATGCGAAGCAGTCCAGAGAACTTGCAGCTCGCAAGGTTATTTGAACACTACGTCTGGCATGTAATAAGAGTTTGCTTTGGCTATAACTATTTTTAAAGTTCATAAACCTTTGTATACTTATTAAATCAGGTCCTCTCTTCCTCAAATGTTGATTTCAAATAAATACCGTGCTTCATACGAACACTGATGTCACCTTACACATTTAAGCTGTCTCAATCATCTTAAGGAGTTGTATATGTTTTGTTATTTAAATAAAATCTCTCTTATTACCTCCTTTACTATTATTTCTGAGTGGGGATAGGGGGTTACAATGATATATAAATAGTTATAAAAATAATCAACTATATTAGAGCAACACCTTTGCAGGATGAGTTCTGTGAACTCATTTAAAGCTAAACTGGTTCTGTGAATGTCTGATCTGCAGATGAAGTCTCTCATGCATTTCCCAACTATGAAGAAAATATTAGGTGACAGTTACTTTAGTTCGTCATAATTTATTCGCGTTCAAGTGCTTCAAGATTAGTTTGAAAAGAGATTCGAGCAGTTTACTATCATCGAGCCAATGGTTGCCTTTTTTTTTTTTTACCAATCCTTTTACTAGCCAAGTAAGTACAACCGAATTAGCTGAATCCATTGACGACTTTTTCAAGTAAGGCTAGAATAACTGGAGCTAGAGATTTTGGATCTTCAGAAATACCTTGTGCTAAAATCTTATATAACAGATGAGAAATTTTGTAATTTGGTTGACAGAAAATGTTTCCTTTCTTGAAAAGTGCAGCATCCAAGATAAAATATTTTTTCTGTTCCACATACTTATGTGAATCATTGTTTTCTACCACGAATACCATGAAATCAAAGTACAGATCTCGACTTACTGAAGAACATCTTGATGATTGTTTACGAACAGGAATATCATCCTATGTTCCGAATTATACACTATTGGCTATTGAAATGCAGTGTCAAGAATCATATTGACTTTTTGTTGGTAAAAAATTGTTTCAGTTGTTTAAACTGGTTTTAGATTAACTTTGCGTGAGTACCATTTGCATTATTTTATATTCGAATTTAAAAAGTAATTTTTAAATTTTAAACTCATATAAGTAGTTAGGGGGATTGGGTAGCACAGGGCCCGGATAGGTGGAAATTGATCACGTGACCACTCCTCCTGCTCTCTGATTGG
>CABFVX010010603.1:0-13460 GCA_902151425.1 Timema shepardi | reverse complement strand
CCACGTTAAACTGTAGGTCCTCCATTTCATCTCACAATCACCCTACCATTATACATTAGCATAAGTGCGTATAACCCGAACGGGTACTAAGACGTTGTGCTAATAATAATATGTCAAAGGATAACTATTGCGTTAAAACTTAAGTAGTATCTTTGTACAACCAAAGCTCACAAAATTGTAATGCTGTATTTGCCAATATTGCAGAAAATGTTGTTTTTATAAAGATATACATTGAATAAAAGTTTATTTTTATTTTTAATAGTACTACAGTTTTGCAATGATACGTGATTTAGTATCTCAAATAGTTGCGGAGATAGAGGAATTTCCACTTTTATAAAATTCCTTAAAAATAATTTTCATGGTAAAATGAAAATTGCCATTTTATTTATAATCTCAATCAACGCCTATATACGAGTTTTAATCAAAATAGTTTGAGCTGATTTTGAGAAAATCGATTTTTTCTCTTTTCGCCCTTTATTAAACATATTAGGGTTGAAAAGACACACAGACAGACATCATTGCAAAGACCACTCTTGAGGGTTCGGGGGTCATGAAACGTCGACCTCCATCAACATCTAGCGTTAGATTTTCACTTTCTCGCTATCTTACAGCTAGAGAAAGTATTGTGATCGTTAAAAAAAATCTAACTCGATATTTTGATTAAATTTGACGTTTCATAACCCCCGAATCCGAAAAGGTGGTGTTTGAATTTCCGTCCGTTTGTCTGTCTGTACCTCGGAGTAGAGCCTAAACTATTTTACCGATCGGGCTAAAACTTGGTATCTAGAGTTTTCATAGGGTTGCCCCGAGGGTTTTTGGAATGGGATATCCAACCCTCAAATTAAGGGTAGTTTACTGAAGGATGAAAAGATAAATAAATAGATTTTCTCAAAATCGGTTCTAACGAGTTTGATTAAATTTCATTTCCAAGCCTTGATCGATATTATAAACAAACTAGTTTCTCTCATTTTTTCGCCAAAATGACTTGAAATGTTCCGGTCTGATAGATTAACTCTATTTTTTTTATCACATCTCCAAACTATTTGAGATATGAAATTATCAGTGCAAATATGTAGGTCTATTTATAATAAAAATATTTTATTAGAATCATATTTTTATAAAACCTATAATTTTCAATTTTTATTTGAGTGTGGTAATTATTTTAGAATCATGTTTTATTAAAGTGTTATTTCGATTTAAAAACCAATGTTACAAATTTTAAACTTTTCTCCAAAAGTATTTAGACTACTATTTTTCAAAATTAGTCTAAGTTAATTCTTATTTTAAGAACATGTGTTGTTCTTATATATTTTTAAAATATATCATTTTACATATGGGGTATTCAAATTTTATTTTTGTTTAAACTGGTGACATTTTAAACATATTCTTTTAAATATACTATTTTAATTTTAAAATTATGAATATACTCTAACTCGACTCTAGCTCGAGAGTTTTGAGAAATACTTGACTCGAGTTCGTCTCGAATTAAAAACCCAATCTCGCAGGCCCCTGCTACGTACTAATTACACTAATGTTCCAGAGAATAGGAAGGTTCTATTTAGATTAAGTGTACCCGCACTTGCGTGGAGGGAATTAGGAGAAACTACCCTCAGTACACCCGACCCGACCGGTCTCCCCATTCGGTAGTCTCTTACGAGAATATCGTTTTAGAACATGAGGCCACCGAAGCGGGTATTACATTATTTGACGTATGCATATATAAACATTGTTTTTGAAACTGTCAAATACTGCTCTTCCTACCAGAATCTCTCTCTCTCTCTCTCTCTCTATATATATATATATATATATATCGGGAGTTTATTATTTAAAAACTTGACATGCTTTTGAGACGAAAAAAAGGAATTAAAAGATTTCTCGTCTCCCTTCGCCGATAAAAATATTGATCACACGAGTCAAGGGTGAGACGAAGAATGTTTGACTACTAAGAGAAGTGAAGAAGATAAATATGGAGAAGGGTACGATTCCCTCACCCACAACAACATTGACAAGGGTAGTTTAAAGATTGCCAGTCGAGAGAGAAAGTGGTAGATGCCATGAGACGTCAAAGGAAATCTTGCCAAGTATAAACGCTGGGACTGGTTTCAGCATCTGCCACAGAGAACGAAAGATATAACAAGGATGGAGGTAGACTTGCTGTGTAATCCTGCCACAAGCAATGAACATACAAAGTAGCCCTTTTCACGTCTACCAGATGATGCCGCGTCAATAATGTTCCCAGTTAAGGGTTCAGTCTACCTTCGCCTTGTCTTCTGTTTACCTTCAAGCTGTGAAAGTTTCTTAGGATATTTTATTTAAGTTTTGATGAAATACATAAAGTGAACAGGATAAAAGTTCTGACACACACACATTATAAACTAATTATTCTTATTAAACACTTTTCATAGCTTTTATTAAAACATAAAACCTTATTTTAATGAAACGCAAACCCCGTTCTTTAATAAACTAGAGGTAGAGAAGCTTATGCGTGGTAAGAATTATATTACTTAAGTATAGACAAGGAAAGAAAATGGATATAAGTCTCTTTGAAGATATATATTTAAAAACAATTAAGACGAGAGAAAGTAATACCTTTAAAAATTACTAGATATATTATTATTATTATTATTAGCACCGCGTCTTACTACCCGTTCGGGCTATACGCACTTACGCTAATGTGTAATGGTAGGGTGATTGTGAGATGNTTATTATTATTATTATTAGCACCGCGTCTTACTACCCGTTCGGGTTATACGCACTTACGCTAATGTGTAATGGTAGGGTGATTGTGAGATGAAATGGAGGACCTACAGTTTAACGTGGAATCCGAACCACGGTGGAGGCCTGGCATTCCTCACATTCACAAGATGTCTTGTCAAAGGTGAAGGAAAGGTTTGGTAATCAGATACATCTTTGCCGGGACCGAGGGTTGAACCCCAACCGCCAGCATAGAAGTCTGACACCTTACCCCTAGACCACCAGGTCACCTACTAGATATAAACATTCATATTATATTTGTTTATCTAGTACTTATTATATTTGTCTGAAAATGTTGTGACTTAAGGGACACAAAATGATGACTTTTACAGCTTAAAACGTGAACAATTGGATCTGATTTTTTCCATCTAGGACCAACGTAAGGTGTAGGCCCATACAAATTCGCGCAGTTACTTCGAAAATATGAAACAATGACCGTTGTCTGGTACTTAGTTTTGGAAATAGGTGCCACCCTCGAATGGGGGTAAGGACACACGCTTTCATTCAAGGGTTCCGGCTTGGATTCCCGACATGGGTGATTAACTTATCCTTGGTGAAATTGGGGCTTCCTCTTTTCACAGTGATATATTAATGGTCGGGGGACTGGATGGTTCATAAAAAGAAAATTAAATACTACTATCAGTGACTATGACTACTATGATAGTCTAATAAATTACCCTACCCTCCTAATCCCCGAAACCCCCCAAAAAACAACGCAACCCAAACAGAAAGGTCTTCAAAAGGGCCACATCAAGACCAACAACAATGCACGTAGAGCACGTTGCCCCATTTGACTGTGTCACCTAACACGCAAAATAAACATTATTTGGGTTCGTTGTCATGTTTTAGGCTTGTTTTGTTAAAAAGAACCGCGCTATTAAGATAAATAATTGTGCAAATTAGTATGCAGTACATCCTGTGTTTATTTGGTACCAATTCGGGGGATTTGGTTGATTCCAAGCTCCAAGGTGTCAGATCACAAGCGAGCGATGATAGTGCCAACATTTGCAGATGGAGGGTGTCATGAAGTCAGCACAACGAACACTCCGGCCATTAATCTCAGTTTTCTAGATCAAAGCTGCTAATCTTTAGTCAAGTATCTTCTCATTTGTCCTCATGAGGCTGAATTTGACCTTGGTCCAGACCCACTCCACTGCTTCAGAGATAAATCTTGGAAGAGCCAGGAATCGATCTTAAGACCTTTGGAACTGTAGTCAGGAATCATGACCACCAGATCAGAGATGGAGTAAATCATCGTTGATTCTAAGAGATCTTTAGTTTAAAATAAATTGCTTTACTTCTATACCATAATTATAATATATTTTTACGCTAAATTTGGAGGAGACTTTTTATGAAAAAAAAAATGAAACCTACAGGTTTCAATAAAATATTAAGAAGGGGTTAGTTAATTAAATAGTTAATTCCAGCCGGGTCAATGTATTGATTTTTATAACTATACAGACGCATTTTAAACAGTGTTCCATTAACTTAAACTAGAATAAAACATACATTTAACAATCACACATAGAAGAGGTAGATAAATAATTAAGTATATTTGCTCTCTTGAAGAGTTCCACCTATCGGACCCTCGTTGAGTGGACAAATTGAAGAACTCCTTCTCTTCCACCTAAGACGATGTAATGCCCCTTATTTGGGCGAAAATTGAAGAACTCGTTAATACGACTTATAATTTTGATATTTGTCCCTGGCTAGCTCAGCTTCTCGTATCGCCGCGATTATCATAAGAGGAAATTCCCAAGTATACAATAAATATATCTTGATGACTTTTATATACATTTAATGTTGGAACATATTTTTTTATATGTTACTACTGTAATCATTAACAATTTCAGCTTGTACAACCGACCCGATTATACTCTGGTCACCGTACATACTATATCATTATTAAAATATGCGATGGCGCGCAACACACGTCTTGTCGCCTAGCCGGTCATTGTGCGTCTGCTATCGGATATTAGTGACAGTTCGTTCCTTCCTCGCGTCTTTTTTCAATATATGACATCTTAGATTGCACCCGCGTGGCCTGACAATCTCGACCTATCACATGAGTGTAGTTTAAATCCTAGCTTTCTGGTTGGCTGGACAATGAAACCTCTCTATACTGAGGAAAAGGTGTATTTCTCTTTGAACGAAACTCTGTGCTGTATCCGCCTTTTCCTTTGTTTCATCGTCCAACGCATCCGGTAGTCCCATTTCATATAAAATAAATGCATTGTCTTTTAAACTACCTGAAGGGCTTAAATATTCTAAAATAAAAAAATGAATTAATATTATAAAATAAAGATAATTCCCGAATTTAGAATATAAAATATAGATAAAATATTCAAAACTGCAGTCTCATCCTTCCTGTTCGAAACAACATATGGTTCACAAGTTGGGACAGTACACTCTATTTAAATGGTAATTTCAAAGTAGTAATCCCAATGCAATTACGAATTAAATACATGTCTTCAAACGATTAAAATAAAACACACTAAGCAAAATATAAGTATGTAATTCAATTTTATTTAGTTTAAAATAAATGTATGGAAATAAGTTTTATATCTACTCAGTAGAGATTTTATTCTTTTATTCTTTACCAAACGATAACAAGACAAAAAATATTGATGTTTGGTATATAGTGTAACTACCCCAACCGATTTGCTTGAAGCAGTGGGTGCATTATTTCGTTTTACTTCCTACCTACTGTTTCAACCCTGATTTATACTCGTCTTCCTGCAGCAATCAAGATGACAACCCCTCTAGGACAACAACTTTCGGATATATAAACCTTCTTATCCATATTTGTGGACAACCCTGTCAACCCAACTATTCGTACCTTACGAATGGACATATATGACAAAGAGAAAAGTTACTAAACATACTTTCATACGTCAAGTAATGTGTTCTTAAGCTATCACTTTTGAGAAATATTATCAACTAGAAGTATACTGCGTTGGCAGGGGTAACCATGCAATTAGTTAAGTGGATACCCCTGGCAAACGCTTTTATTTCTTCAAACAGACAGAAAAAAAAATTATATTCATTTTAGTTATTCCGACTCAATTATTTATAAATTTAAAAAAAATCTATCAAAACTTTAAAATTCCAGCTTTAAGATGCACATTTTCATGTACAGGAGCTACTAATATTTAAAATGCATTCCTCTGTGTGTGGTTAGCTCAATATTTATGACAAACAGATTATTAATTTTATTTATATAGATACTTACAAAATTGCTCCGCCCTTCCGTTTCAGAGTTCACAAAAGGTATAATAAGAAACTTTGCAACTAAACCATTAACCGGGGTGTTTAATTATAACGTAACGTAGTGTGGCACCCATAATCGTACACACAACACTACAGTATTATAATGGGGCAGGCGTCAGGGCAAAAAAAAAGTTACCGAATCGGAACCAGCATTCTAAAAAGCTGAAAAAATTTGTAATCGCTTTATTTTGGGGGTCTTATTAGCATACTAATTTCCCCCCCTTGTGCGAAGTCTGCATCCACCGCAACAATGGAAAACATACACTAGAACTAGATTTTCTATCAATATCTAATTTTAAGTTAGTTTTACAGTAAAAATAGTTATTACCATAACTAAACAGAATCAGATTTACTATAAAAATGGCCCTTGGCATATATATTGTGCGATTGATAGATTCGAAGCTATATCCAGCCATAGCCAAGTCTGCGTTCACTACACTAATGAAAAAAAACACGCTAAAATTATATTTTCTTTCAATATCTCCTTTAAAGCTAGTTTTAAATATCATGTCGCGTAGGAAATGAGATGCAAGTTCAAACAATAGTTCGGTGCGCTTGCACGAAGGTTCTAGTTATACACTTCCCATAGCTGTAGTTTCAAAACTATCCATCTCTCAGACACTATGTTAAGAAACATTTTTAGAGAAAAATTAATTAGATTTAATTATGGTTATAAGTAAGACTATTTTAGCAGTAAACCTATAACTTAAAATGAGATATTGAAATAAAATATAGTTTTGGCGTTGTTTTTCCATTGTTGCGGCGAACGCAGACCTCAGTCGAGGGGGAAAAAAAGTTAGTATGCTAATTAGACACCCAAAATAAAGCTCTTAAAACTTTATTAAGCTTTTTTGTTTTTTCCGATAAAAAATACCTGACACCTGGCCTATAAATATAACTGTTGTATTCAAGC
This sequence comes from Timema shepardi, assembly GCA_902151425.1. NCBI lineage: Eukaryota > Metazoa > Arthropoda > Insecta > Phasmatodea > Timematidae > Timema > Timema shepardi. The sequence goes on along the minus strand of CABFVX010010603.1, from coordinate 6,523 downwards.
TTAACAAAACGACTGCCCGTCCGAGGAATCAACAAATGACGCTCTACGCCCACGACGACACAGATCCATCTGGTGGCGAGTGCTGTGTACTTCAGCTTGACGTCACACGGACACAGAGCCATCTGGTGGTGAGTGCTGTGTACTTCAGCTTGACGTCACACGGACACAGAGCCATCTGGTGATGAGTGCCATGTACTTCAGCTTGACGTCACACGGACACAGATGCCATCTGGTGATGAGTGCCGTGTACTTCAGCTTGACGTCACACGGGCACAGAGCCATCTGGTGGTGAGTGCCATGTACTTCAGCTATCGCATTGTGACGTACACGGTAAAAAATAACACTAATAATATAGCAAAATGTTTTCAAAATGGAATGCAAAAATTTGTTTGTATTTTCTAAAAGGTGCTCCAAATGTACATTTGTAGTAAAATGTATTTGTGTGTCTCCTTCATGGACAAGTTTATCCATCTTCGGTTTCTCTTCTCTTTCATTCAAAGCATCAGTAACCTATCATTGCTATCATCCATCGAGCACTGACGCGCATTAAACCCCTTCAACATCGCTTCCTTTATACATTTCAATATTTTTCATATCAAGTTTGCATACTAAAACATTCTTTTCTTCATTTTTTCTTCCCTCCCCTAATCCTTCTAATGAATAATGCAAGGAGGCAAGCAAGGCACACACAAGGAACTGTATTAAAGTGGAAACTCTTTTTCTTTTATCTTTTGCCTGCAGAGATGAAGAAAGTTATGCCCCCAAATTTGCTACAAAAAAATTACTATTACGTTCTTTTAAATTACATAGTAATTTAATTACCTGGCCCACCTGGCGGTGGTTGATAAGTTGCCACCTGATGGGTTTGAAAGGGTATAATTTTGTTCTGCTTTCTATGGCTTTGTAAAAGTAATCTGAATAAAATTGAAATTGATAAAGGACGAGAAGTCATTAAGTAACAAACCAAATGTAAATTAAGAATAAAAATATTAATTGATATAAAGAAAAAATCGCATTACATTACTGAGGATACAATACAAGTTAATATGCTACCTATTGTATTTGTGTATATATACACAAACAATTTCCCTAAGAAATCATGAACAAGTATCACACCTAATATATTTAATTCATTTATTTTATTTCCATGAATTATTTGACAGTGTGACTATATAACTTGGGGATTATTTGTAAGCATAAGTCCCAAAATGTAGGTAAAGATTATTAACAAGTTTATGACCAATTAAAAGTTTTAAATTTAGAGTTTAAAGTTTAAAAACATTTAATCAACAACCATTTGCCCGAAAATTTGTACTTCTGAGAAAAGGTTATAACCCTAAATTCAATCTTCCTCTATCAAATAAAATAATGTTTTGATAGGGTCACGACAGAATTTTTTTTATATAATGTGGGGGTGCTTTATATCTTTTGATGAACGTTCTCATATTTTTTTAAAAACAATTTTAAGCTAAAATTTCAACTTTTTAGCTTTCGTTTACATTTTGGTGAAAAAAATATAAAATAAATGGTACGGAACTCCGCACGGACTTTCTCGCTCTATTGTTTAAAAAAAATTGAGATATCTACTCAAAATTCATAATATAATATACACTAGCGAACCCGAGAAAAGAATTGCGCTACATAAGTAAAATATCTTTTGACTCATGGTTTTAAATTTAATAATTTTATTTTTAAAGAATAAACGTCTTCATTTGTATATTTGGACCAATAAAAAATATTAATATTGGATCCCGAAGGGCCAACCCTTCGTATTAAAATTTTGACTTCTGATTAAAATGTTCGTCATTTTACAAGGGGATGCATATCTTATGGTTATCGCATTGCTATTAAATTTCTCTTTTATAAATTTTGAACAATAAAATAGGCAATAGTTGAATATTGAGTCTAGAATGAGAACGAATCGTAATAGCCGATTTTTCTCTTTTAATCCTTTAATAAAATGCTATTAATTTTAAGGTTAGACAGACACACAGCCAGACAGCATTGCAAAAACCACTTTTTAGGGTTCATGGGGTCATGAAACGTTGACATCCCTCAACATCTCTGGCTAGATTTTTTTTATGGTCGTAATACTTTACCTTAAAATGTTGGCAAAGTTAAAAGAAAAATATATTTGTGTATATATTGAAAACTTTTGGTTTTATAAAAATTTATTTCAAGTAAACGATGTTTAATATAAATAGATCCACATGTCTGCAATGAAAAGTAATTTCATATCTCAAAGACTTACGGAGATAGAATTAAAAATTATAGTTTACACATCAGGCCGGAACCATTAAAGTAATTTAGACGAAAAGTTGTGAGTAGCCATTTTGTTTGTAATATTGATCAAAGCTTATAAATGAAATTTAATCAAAATCGTTAAAGCAGATTTTGATAAAAATCGATTTTTTCTCTTCCCACCCTTAAGAAAACTACCCTTAATTTTAGGGTTGGATATCCAATTCCAAATATTACTCTGGGTAAACCTATTAAAATCCTAAATACTAAGTTTTAGCCCAATCGGTAAAATAGTTTAGGCTCTAGTCCGAGGTACAAACTGACAAACAAATGGAAAGATTCACGACATTGCGAAAATCACTTTTTGGGGATCGTGGGGTCATCAGGCACCGACATTCATCATTTTTTGACGATAACAATACTTGTTCTACCTGTAAGGTAGCGAGAAAGTAAAATTATTGATATTGGGTCCCCAAGGGTCAACACTTCGTCTTAAAATTTCAACATTTTATTAGGTGTTGCAAATCTTCATGCCATCGCATTGCTATTAAATTCCTCATTTATAAATTTTAACCAATAAAAAATGTAAATATCGACTGTTGAATCTAATATGGAGATAGGTCATTGTTGTGCAAACATTTCTCCTAAGATATTTAAGGAAAACCAGCATAAAATATTTGAGACACTTACTTATATTTAACTACTCTATTCCATTAGATAATTATTGCGTTAAAACTTAAGTATTATCTCTTTACAACTAAAGCTCACAAAATTGTAAAAATATATTTGCCAATATCTCAGAAACTCTTGGTTTTATAAAAAAAAATTGCTATAAAAGTTTTTTTATTTTCAATAGTACTGCAATTTTGCAGTGTTAAGTTATTTAGTATCTCAAATAGTTGCGGGGATACGGAAATTTCCTCTTCGGAAAAGTACCCTAAAAGTCATTTCCATGGGAAAATGAAAATAGTCAGTTTATTTATAATCTTAATCAACGCCCAGATACGAATTTTAATCAAAATCGTTAGAACCAATTTTGAGAAAATCGATTTTTTTTTCTTTTCACCCTTTACTAAACTACTCTTAATTTTAAGTTTAAACAGACACACAGACAGACGGCATCGCAAAGAACCCTTTTTGAGGGTTCAGGGTGTCATGACACGTCAACCTCCATCGACATTTCAGGTTAGATTTTTTTTATGGTCGCAATACATTAACCCTAGTGTTCGAAAAGTTTTATATATATAATTTGCGTATAGCTTGAAAGTTATTGGTTTTATAAAATATGTTTCGAATAAAATATTTGTATTATAAATAGATATACATATTTTCAATCATAAGTAATTTCATATCTGAAATAGTTTCGGAGATATGATAAAAAAAAAAGAATATTTACGCATCAAACCGGAGGCCTTAAAGTCATTTTGCCGAAACATTGAGAGTAGCTATTTTGTTTGGAATATTTATAAATGTTTTGAAATTAAATTTAATAAAATTTAATAGAGCCGATTTGGGTAAAATAGACTTTTTATCTTTTTGACCTTCAGTAAACTACCCTTTAGGGTTCAATATCCAATTCCAAAAATGTCTCGGGGAAACCCTATGAAAGCCCAAGATACCAAGTTTTAGCCCGATCGGTAAAATAGTTTAGGCTCTAGTTGGATGTACAGACAGACAGACAAACGGAAATTCAAAAACAATTTTTTCGGATTCGTGAGGCCATGAAACGTTGAGATTCATCCAAATTTCGAGTTGAATTTATTTTGACTATCACAATACTTTCTCTACCTGTAAGATAGCGATAAAGTAAAAATATGAAACCAGTTCCCAAATAATCCAGTATTTCTAAACGTCTGCAACTCTTCCCAGAGATATCTCACGCAGTGTGTGCGTTGTGTGATGGTGCGAAAGGAGTTATTTTGTCACTCCGTTTTACACTCAGGGCAACATTTTTAACACCGCATGAGACCATCTTTTGTAGAATGCCTCATTTGGTCCATGTTTCGTGTTTAGATTTAATTATAATATAAGATATTTTTAACAAGTTTTTGACCTTTATGTGTATTTTGTCTTACAGTCCTACACTATTCGGGTGTTTTTTTATTAGCTACTTTCCTCCCAAGGAAATTTTTCCGTGGTTATAGCAGCTGAAAAGACGCCAATTTCCACTGTTAAACTTTAATTATATTGAACATAATACACGCAAGAGAGCATGGCGCGCAGTTCAGATGAACCAAAGGTTCTAACTTTTTTTAATTCTGTGTACGTAATGTATTTTTGGAGCATCTTTCCAGGAATTAAGTCATATTATAGTAATTAAAGGACACATCTAAATTATGTTAACTAAATTGATATTGTAGAATTAGGTCCCTAGATACATTATAGGTATCGCGATAGATAGTTTAGGAAAATGAATAAACAAAAAAAATGAAAAAAAAAGTCAAGAGAACAGAGAAAGTGACGCCATTCGGGTCCTGTATGTACTATATATAATAATACAAATCTTGGTTATTTTGTGGTAGAATTTTGAACAGTATTTTATATGAATAAAAATTGTCACCCACACCACTGAAAGGACTATAGAGGAAAATAAAATACACTACTCACTCAAAGTGAGTTAGTTGCCAAGCTCGAAGCATGACGTGATATCTGTTTGTCTAAATCAGAGCATGGATGTATTTATCTCTGTCAAACTGCCATTGCCAAGACCTGTATGAGTTTCTGCGACAAAAACCATGCATGAAAAGAGCAACAACATAATATTATGTCCACTTCCAAAGGGACAACATCGAAAGGCTAGTGAAACAGAAGATAAGCACAAATATATTTTAATCAAAACAAATTGGTATCAAACGTAGACACATCAACAGCACTACAGCTAAACTACAGTAATTATGGAACGAATGTTTTGAAAGTTTAGTGAATAAATATTGTTATAATGTTGTGAAAAATCAATTAAATGAAAATAATAAAATAAATAAATTAGATTAAGCTTGTTAATAAGTGGTCTTATAATAATTTAAAAGCAATCAACATGTAGTGTACATACAGGGCAATATAGTAATTTACAACATTGAACATCCATAAAGTTGTACTAGTTAAAGAGCCTTGTAAAGTTAGCAAAATATCAAAACATGATAAAACAATAATTAAGCTCTTTACATCACATGCATAGCAATTCCTTATAAAGGCTTGTCTTATATTGTTTGAAAAACTTTCATATTTTGATAAGTGGAGGATGCTCGACGATAATTTCATTAATATCTTTGGTCGTAAAACCAGATAAAACATGAAATTTATTAAAACTTCAATATGATTGATTTCTCACAATGTTACACTATAGTATTTTTTGGGATTAATGCTATCCCAAAATCTGGCTTTAAAAATGTTTAATAATTTGTCTCTAGTGCTAAGTGGTTTTTTTATCTATCAAAGCCTAGGAGGAGAGGTAAGATGGGAAGAAAAGAAAAGGGAAGAATATTATCACGGAAACTCTACACTTCCTTAATTATTTGTGTTTGGTCGATAGTAATTCCACAGTGAAACTAATAAACGATTGCTGTTTCGCCAAATGTATTATATTCAAGCAAATATGTTTTATAAAACTATACTAAATAACAATTTTAACTCGCCAATCTTAGTTTTGAAAACATAACGACAGTATAATGATAGTGTTACGTTTCTGGACATCAGAATTTTCAGATTACCCGTATATATGGGGCATTATGGGAAGGGAAGCACGATTTCATAAAACTATGCAAGCCATGTTTAAAAGTGCACGGCTAAGACAACTATAGGTTTTGAACTGTAAATCATTAGGACTTGGTCGCTATCTAGCTACCACGCCACGATGATGAACTTACTAGATTTGTTTAGATTTATTGATATATAGGAATGTGAAAAAAATATACATTAAATGTTTATTATTAATCTAAACTTAAGGGCGCTAAAACATATGCATCGAGCTAAGAGATTCAAAGCTTTAAATGTCTCAAGGGAAAAGAAGAATATATCTTAGATAAGAAATGTTTTTAGAAGATTTGGAACGTTCTTTCAAAAAAAAAAGCTGAAAGATTAACTTACGCCTTCAATACAAATGAAATCACAGGTACATACAGTAGTCCCATGGCTTCTTTGGTGCTGACTGACAGCATACAGCTGACTTCTGACAGTCAACATTTAGGTATATAACTAAATGTTTACCAAACCCTTCCTTCACCTCTGACAAGACATCTTGTGAATGTGAGGAATGCCAGGCCTCCACCGTGGTTCGGATTCCACG
>CABFVX010010602.1:0-10000 GCA_902151425.1 Timema shepardi | reverse complement strand
ATTAGCACCACGTCTTACTACCCGTTCGGGTTATACGCACTTACGCTAATGTGTAATGGTAGGGTGATTGTGAGATGAAATGGAGGACCTACAGTTTAACGTGGAATCCGAACCACGGTGGAGGCCTGGCATTCCCCACATTCACAAGATGTCTTGTCAGAGGTGAAGGAAGGGTTTGGTAATCAGATAAATCTATGCCGGGACCGAGGATTGAACCCCGGACCCCCAGCACAGAAGTCTGACACCTTACCCCTAGACCGCCAGGTCACTGACTAGTCTCACTATAGATTACTCTAGAATAATTAATTGCGAGCCACAGATCTAAGACAGCACTCTAGCAATATACTAAACTGCAGGGGCTCGAATCCAGGTCCGTTGGCTGCCACCCTCTTTGGTCAGTTAGGGTTCTTCAGCTCAAATTATAATATTTGACATAGGTTTGGTAGAAAAATAACTATTTTTATTTTGAAACAATGAAAGTTAATCTGGGGGTAAGGACAAGGAAGGAGTCCCACATATTCGTGGAGAGAGAGAGAGAGAAAGAGAGACTGGGAAACACCTTACTGGAATTAGGAACCCGATCTCCCGGTACAGCACCATGACGCGAAGCTAATATTGTGTTTTGAATCCTTGTTGTGATTGCGGCCCTGACGCTTTAGACAGTGTGGTGGTGTGAATTTCCATTCTACCTCGACGAAAATGCTGTACACTTCATTTTTATCACCTATTATTGTTATAACTTTTAGAATTGTTCGTTAGGCGGGGGGTTTCACGCAAATGTGGGTATATTAAATTCCTCAACTCTACGAAATTAACATATATAACCGCGCCTAATCGGTGCACAAAATAAATGTTCATAAATCGTTTTCCACTTCCAGCTCTGGAAAATTGTGATACATTCCATTAGTAAATCTAATTTATTCAGCCTTACTTCCTTCTTGTAATAAATATTATATATGTAGAACTATGGGAGGCTTTATGTGTATTGTAAACGGACATTATAAGTTTTAATAAATATTCAGGATAAGCTAAACAAATCCACGCCATAGTATTCAATTTAAAGAATTTATTATAGATTACTTCATCAGCGTCAGGCGTATTTAGGGATGTTTTTCTAATAGTATTTCTTTCTCTCTCCGTGCAAATGTGGGTACATTTACTCTAACTTTGGCTTGAGACTGTTAGAATATGTCTGAAAATAAAACTTGTTTTTGTTTGACATGTTTATAACATCATATTTATTGAATTAATCTTGATACCCTCTCTCAACTACACAAATCTATATCATTGATTGATTCTTTTAAAATAGTTGATTCAAAGTCCCCATAGTTGTATTTGAGATTACATATTAATTTACATAAAAGTTATATATTTATTATGTCAACAAAATATAGCTGAGACCATATTTAAATGATATTTAAAAATAAAACTTCTTTGTTGGCAATTTCTATTACCCTATAATCAGCAAAGATAACACTTTATTAGTGAATTAATTTCTATATTATTCCAATAAGCAAACTAACTTGTCATGTGTAGGTTGCTATTCCCTCCCAGAATTTTGATATCCAGGGATTTACGAATTGGCCTGTATTCTACCATCCCAACAGTTACAAGTGATAAATAAAAATGAATAATTATGTTAGATATTATGTGTGAATTTGCTATCTAAACCTCAAAATTAGTTCCTTTTTAATTTATACTTAGGTATCATTCTACAGTCACAGAAGTTACAATTTATAAATTAATGTGTTAGATTTGTGTGTGTGTATGTGTGTGTGAACTTGGCACCTTACCTTTAGTTAAATCTAGTTATATTTATAGACGCTATCCAAAGAATTAAACTGTTTCATACAAATCAAGCTTTGTTGTTTAAATGCTCTTTTGTTTGTTTGTTTGGCATTATGTTAGACCTATAGACACTTTTATATTGGCCCTACCGATGTACTCTATATCTGCATATACTTTTACTTAGGCTAACATTTTACATTAATACATATTATAATATACTACTTTGCTATAGAACTAACTTAAAATAAAGCAAGTATAAAATTAATAAATTGAAAACTGTACAGTCATATCTTAAGAACTGTTACTGTTTAACAACGACATTTCATGCTTCTTATTTGCTCACTTTAAATTATTTAAATCAGTGATGCCTACATTCATCCAAAATAAGTCCCGCCAAACCGTAGACACGGAAAGAAGAACAATGTATTTTTTACATTACAACCACATTGTCAATCATGTTTTTTTGTAAGTTTATGGGTTAAACTTTCTAAGAAGTTCACTATTTCTAGTTGTTGTTTTCAGTTTTTCTAAAGTAATATTTGGTATAGGTCTACCGAGATTTTTATTTTCTATCTTTTCTACTTGAGTAAACACGCTTTTTTTTATTTTTGCAAAACGTTTTGCATAGAATTCATGCTGATATAAAGAAAATCACGTTACCAATAATTATGAAATCAAAAAAACACTATTTACACCTAACCTCATGTTTATAAATAATTAATTTTGTGAGAACTAAGAATAATTGCACTTTGAAAATGATTAAAACTTGGTTGAAACGCTTTAGTTACAAGCAAGGTTCCAAAACAAATCTCCACGTTCACTCTCAAGTTGTGCACCAGGCCACATATTAAAGGAATGCTTTAAAACTTGCTAGCTAGGTCAACAATCCCGTCTTTTTCAAGACTCATGCTCAAATGGCTGCACGCACCTACATCTTCGAAGAAACATAAGTGCGGCACTAGCAGTCAATCTCTCAAGTTAGTGGAATAGTAAAGAGAATGATATGCGTTAGTTAGAGCATAGCCCATTTAAAGCAAGTCAATCTAAATGAATATATTGATTCTTTATTAAGTGTTATTATTTAATTAAAATAAAATTAAATACTATTTTGTGTGAAATTATAATCGGTGAATTTGCACCTGTCGCCACTGGTGTATATTGAGTCCTGCATACAATACTGCCCAGTACAGTAATTAGATTGTTGCAGGTAATATCCACAATAAGTTATATAGATTCATATTGATTAGGCTGTGTACAAACAGAATGTTTTTTAAATACAAATTTAATTATTTTTCCAAATGGTGGACACTTCCAAATAACAGACATTCTTTATTTATCCCGGGAGGTGCCCGTTATTAAGCGTTTTCACTGTACTAAATATGTACACATGTATTTGCAGCATATAATTATTGTTTGAGCAAGACCTCTCAATGAGATTACAGGAAGCGGATACCCTGTTGATAGGCCTACATCACACCATAGCTATAGACACATGCGTTCAAGGCCAAAGAAACACACCAAGTGATAAAGCAGTGGTCCTGTCAATGTTTCAGGATGCTAAGTCAAGGTCTATGTTGCCATCGTTAGTGAAATAACCTAATATGAGCTGAATACGTATGCAGTGGCGTAGCTTGAGTTTTGTTATAAGAAAAAAGAAGCGGGAGAGGGGACAAATTATGAAATCTTAAGCAGTGCTGTGCAGGTCTTCGAGTAGTTGTGAACTCAAACAAAATGATCGCGTTAACAGATACCAGTTTTAATTGAATACTCGCTTAAACCATGTCACAAAAAAACTAAAATTAAATATACCAAATCAAAATCACACCCAAAACTAAAAGCAATTTAACGTAGAAACAATATATTTATACTGATGATACCAGACTGATCAGGCCAATTGTGTCTTAATTATTGTGTGGGGGGGCGGGTATGGGGGAGAGATAAACAACCTAATATTGGCCGCTTCTAAGGTAACTAGCGTAAAGGATATATTTAAACATGTAATAATGGTCAAACTAAAAAAGGTTAAACAAACCGTTTTTAAATGTGATTTTAATTAATAACTTATTTCTTAAATAAATATGGTCAAGCACTTTTAAATCAACCCACTAAACAAAACACTTGCCCAAATTTTAAAAGACTCCGAGTAATGTTTGTCGGTTGAAAAAAAAAATAACACATGGCATCAAAGTGAAGCCTGCTTTCCATCTACCCCGAAAGCTAGACAGCTGATATTGATTGAGTAGGTGACCTGGCCATCTAGGGGTAAGGTGTCATACTTCTGTGCTGGAGGTCCCGGTTTCAATCCTCGGTCCCGGCACAGATTTATGTGATTTCCAACCCTTCCTTCACCCATGATAAGACGTGTATTAATTACAACTTGTGGAAGTGTGGAATGCCAGGCCCACGTTAAACTTTAGGTACTCCGTATGGTGCAGGAAGCTTTAACCAGCCCAAAGCTGAGTGCATGCCCAACTCCAGATGGATAGAAATTCCATCAAACCAACGTTCTGGTTGTTCACTTAAGAATCAGTGTATATATATATATATGTGTGTGTGTGTGTGTGTCTGGGCTACATAACTCGTATAACATAAACATATTAATAAAACATACCTATATAATGCAATTAGTAAAGTTTTGCTCATAACAATACTCTTATATCTATAGTTGATCATAAACAATTTATTCCCAATCAACAATCCGTGCGGCGGGGGGTCACTATTACATTAAGCTAATTAATTTATTTCTACTCTATCAGCTAAGTTAACAGTATATTCCTTACATTACAAAAATGCCTAATGTATATACCCAACAATAGGCCTACTAAACATCCCGTGTTGTAAATTTAAAGTCAAATAATTACAATGTTAGATAGCTTTCAAAGGTTAGGTTAAATAATATATTATTGAGAATAAGTCATCTTCTGAACTCGGATCTTAAACGGTTTACGACCATATTACGTCGTCTCACAAAACAAAGCCTAATAGACATTAAATTAAAATAAATAAATACGTAAAAGAATAACAAAATTTAAGCCCTACATAATTTGGACTGGATTTAAGCTGCCTAGCTTACCATTAAAATATATATATAAATAATTCTCCAAAACTACGATTACTTACTTGACACGAAGTTCCTAATTCCTATCCGCATCAAAGAGTGGCGTTCTTTTCTGGGTACTAGCTTATATCCCAGTTTGAACAGCGGGGAAAATAGGTAGGGAGAAATTACAACAGCAAGTCAGAAATGGCCCTCTCACCGACACCTGCACACAGCGTCGTGAGGATAGCCATGAGGGGGTAGGGAGACACACGTGATTGCACTTCTCGCTCTTTCCCCCTAGCTTGGCGCCTGCGCAGTGTCTTGAGCTTAGGAGATACCGTACGAGCGTACAGGGATCCCATGCCACTCGGTGACTTAGTTCTTGTTTTATTTGTAACGGCGCTCTGGTTAACACTAAAGACGCCGATTACGTAAACAAGGTAAATACACACAAAAGGAAAGCCCTTGAAAGAAGAAGATACAAATGCATGTTGACAAATAAGTTTAATGTAACAAAGGCTGAGTAAGTACACAGAGTAACATCATAATACAACCCAATATTTCCTAAAACTGTCCATAGAGTTGACCAGGATAATTAACAAGACAGGTAGTTGAATAATTAATACTTTCCAAGACAGAATATTGGGCGTAAAGCACCTATTATTTTGCACGACAGGTTAAGCTTATGTTTAACTAGTGTTACACCAGTCCTCCTCTTAAAAGGTATTGTTGTGGTAGCAGTAGATAATAATAATAACTACGTATGACAATTTTACCCCTCCCTTTGTACCGGGAGGTCAAGACATTCTATACAAAAGGTAGCAACAGGTAATTTGTTATAACAAAAGACTTACGAACTACCGAACACGAGCTGGTCCCTAACGGAACCTGCTAAGAACCTAGCTAGAACAATCCTACAATAAGAGATGAGGACTATTAGGGCCAGTGAAGCCAGATAGATCCCAGCTAGGTTACAAAGGTATCTGACAGTTGTCTGTCAACTCCGGTCATAAATGTACCGGCCTAAAATATATAGGGAAATTCCAATTATAGGTTCTAGGGTTCTAGGCCTTGACTTAACATGGGCTGGTGCACAACCAAATGGTCTAAGCCAAAAGCATTAAAAGAATGACCATGCAGGGCTTGCAATAAATAAAGAGGGCGTCAAACTCCCCCCAACGGTAATCTAACATGAAAGTTAGTTTGACGTGGCCCACGCCAGAGGGGCAGAACATTTCCACAAGTTGAGTAACATAAGTTAAATAACATACATAATGCGAGCCAAGCCAGACGGGAAGAAATGACCCACAGGTTGATCACCGCAAACTGGTGAACAACATAAGTTAGTTAACATACAAAACGCCAGAAATGCAAACCTAAACCTAACTAGGTATCACCATCAGGCCTGGAATGACCTAAACAGCCCCTTTCCCGCCTGAAGGCCTTACTGACTATAACATGGTCATGCAGGTTAAGGAGTGGGAATAATCCCTATTCAAACCGCTGGTCTTAAGGACCAAGAAGAAAACGTGAGGTGTAAAACAACTCCACGGCATGCAAGCCATGTTATTAAAAGGCTAAACTAAATAACATGTAAAATAAGTCGAGAGTGACTAATACTCTCTACAGACATAAAAATATCCCTAAAACTATACGCTGGCCACTAAGCCGCCTACCCCCTACAAATTTAAATGTTGAAAGTTACGGCTTATTACTTTCGTCTGTTTAGTCTCTCTATCTGCATCATCGTCACTACCAGATGTTTTGTAGTATAGACTGGAAGAAAAGACTTCGAACGTGTTGCCTATTCGACTGGTGATGTATTATTGTGTGTGGTTCCCAGTGAATCATGGAGCTTTATAGTGGCTAAACGTGATGAACCAAGGGAAGGAAAGAAGGGGGAGACATCCCTATACGTTGGAAAAATCACGTGGGCCCCAGCCACACCAAACCCCGAACTCCAATCAGTTGTTTTGATCGCTCCGACGAGTCTAGTGCAGTGTTAGCAGAACTGCTTGAGTGGTCAACACTTTTGATGGCGCCGTTCTTGTTCAACGATATTTCCGAGAAGTGGTATGTAACACACGGGGATATACATTAATATTTCTGTATATGTAATTAGTTTACAATGAGCAATGCTTATGTGCAGCATATTTAGGCAGTATAGGGGCTGACCTGGTTATCCCGTTACATCTTGATGAACTTGGCCGATGAGCAGTGTTCCGTGATGACGTGCGTGGAGTGTATGTAGCTAGGACGCTGACTTCCCGGTAAAATGGGGTAAGTTCGGTTCGCTCTTTTAAGGTGGCGGAGGTTGGGTGCTATGTTGTTTGTAGCCACGGTACACAAGGGACGCCCAAATATACCAATCGTACATCCTTTCCGTTGAAGCTATTTCGAAAACCCGATGAGATGAGGTGATGGTGATAGAATGAGGGTGTGAAGCCAGTGGAAACACTTTAACCTAACTTAGGCATAGTTAACCAGACCCTGGTGACCAATGGGTTAATTTACCTTTCGGGAAAATACACATGGTATCAGCTGGGAGTCTAACTCGGGACCCCTAGGTTCGTAGTCAGGTGCGCTGATCATTATACCATGGGGTTGGTTACTTTAAGAATGTAATATAGGAATGTGTTGAATTAGGAAATACGAGGAAGCTATTATTTTTGACAAAAAAATAAATTAAAGTGAGTCATTTCAATAAAATGTCACTACCCACAGTATTTGTTTGCACTCTTATTTGTTCTACCGGTATACACATAATTAAAAGAATCAATTTTATTCCTAATTTTTATGTTATAAAATTAATATTTATATTAAATCAACTCTAATTTTTGTGATGAAAAAACAATTAAAGAAATATATAACTGTCTAGAAATATAGGCTCGATTTCTTTCAAATCAAGTGGCACAAAGTATTTACCTCAATATTCGAGAAAAACGGGCTGCCAAGTGTTTAGAAAGCACTCCTACCAAAAGTAATTTTAAGGTTTGTTGTGTTACACTCCTACATGTGTTATGTCCATCTACTTGTTATGTGTTTATTACACTGAGTATTTCAGAGTGTTGCAAATTTACAGGGGTTTTAGATGGACTTTAGGAAACTTATGTCCGGATATACCCCTAAATGCTGAAAAACAGTGACGGTAGCGAGCAGGGGAGGTAAGCAACCGATCAGCGTAAAAGCTCGTGTCTACGCATAATATTTTCCCACACGTCACTGAAGATGGCTGACGTGTTCTTATTGCTTAGTGAAGTCTAAGGCTGCAATGATGCTGGCCTCAACTTGGATTCTGTTTGCCACCGAAGTATCGTACACGAGTGTTTTTACGTGGACTCAAAGGTAGAAGTCTAAAGGCATTAATTCAGTGGAGTGGGATGTCCAGGTATTGGGACCTTCCCAGCCAATAACCCAGCTGCCCCGTTCATCAGATGCATGTCTGCCAGCACAACAAACGTGTACCCTGGCATGGCGATTGTTATCGTGCAGCTGTGAACGCCACAGACCTAGCACGCGCAATGTACACCTGCGGAAACTAAGCGTTAAACGAGGGAGGATACAAACAGCTTACATCTTCAGCCAAAATACCAGGCACGTGCTTTTACACTGATCGTTTGTCTACCTCCCCTGCTCGCCACCATTGCCTTTTTTGGCATAACCGGGCATTTCCGGACACAAGTTTCCTGACTAAAGGTGTTCCATTTAGGTTCATCTACACACCCTGTAAATTTGTAACACTTTTAGATACATTATGTGTATACTTTTTTGTATTAAAAAGTATTGTGTATACAAATCTATAATTACTATCAAAATGAACATTTTTTTGTAGTAGGGCCTACTTACATTAAGTGTAAAAAATACTGTAGGTAGGTATTTAATTTTCGTTGACATAATGTGTCGGGTCAGTGGTAATTAGACCACACAGTTAATTGTTTCACCCCGCTCAAAGTAAACAACGATTCAACAGAACAGCGGTTGAGATTGGACTTACCATGACCTAGCCGATGCAGTGGTTGTGTCATGGGATCGTCACTGATGGACCACATTTAACTATACTGGAGTGGTAACTCACATAAAAATCGCCTACTCTTCACGCATGCGCTCACACCCGTTTCTGGCATCCACCCCTCCGAGCGCTGTAGCTCCGAGACGTGATTGGTCGACCCCACCTTTTCTCCCATCCTAGTCTGGTGTCAATCGGGGAGCCTATTTAACATCATGTATCGTCTAAAATAGACACAGAATAATATTCAATTTTCAACTGAGCAGACTAATAATTTAATCTTTTCTTCGTGTAAACCACTTGTAGCAAGAAGTATCTGACCAGGACGATATGGCGTCTATCGCAGCCATGACAAGGGTCTCAGCCAGGTAGTATCCTGCCACTTCAAGTAAATCTATCTTGAGTAACTACGCGGTCTGTCTACTCTGTCTGCGCAGACGGTCCATTTATTAGCACACTAGGATTGGAATCCCTTCCGGTATTATTGGATTATTTCAACTAGTCACGACTTACACTGTGATTTGTTTACACTAGTCATGAGGTTGACTATATTTTGATATGTAGTGGTGTGTCTGCCGTGTACATATAATAGGTTTAAATTGTAATTGATATTTGCTAGCTCTATATTGTAATGATATGGAATTATACATCTCAATTATTTATTATTCACATCTTTAGTCAAAATTACGATATTTTAAATGAAAGCGGGCAGTAAGATTTATTTGTGTTAAGCTGTTAAGTTGCAAGGTATTGCGGCATTCTTCTACGTCTTTGTTTAAAAAGAAAACGCAGTTTTGTGGACAGAAACGCACCTGGATGACCAAAACTTTTTTCTTTTAGGAATCTTCGAGAAGGAAATGTCGCTTGATATTCCCCTCCAGGGTACGTATCTCTTCACTTTCCTTCTTGACGAGGAGCCGTGTAGGTAGAGTCTATGACATCTTAATCTGTGCTCTAAATTTCACGTGTCGGGAATTATCATGCATATAACGTAATAGTCGGGCTTTTATTAAAATCTACAACGTGTGAAATATCTATCAAAAAACTGTTTATCTACTTAAAATAAAAATAAAACTATAAAACACCAGAAATTTATTTTATAAACTAAGACATCAGTAAGGGGGAAACGCAGTTTCTGGGACACAAAGGAAGGCTAATTAACGCGA